>APFE030562772.1:55598-81429 GCA_000404065.3 Pinus taeda
CAAAAGTTGTAACCAGGGAGAAACTGAGAATCTGCTCAGTTTCATTTGGTCTTCAAGTATGATGAAGAAGATGAGAAACAACCAGGTCCAAAGTGGAGTTATTGTCTAGCAAATGAAGCAGCGATGGATTTGCTATAACTAGTCTCCAAGTGGGAGATTGTTGGGTGTGGAGCCTGATTATCTTCTATATTCAAAGGTTTCAACCGGATGTATACCCCAGGAACATTGTACACCCCTCCATGTGGGTGTTCAAGGGCAGTGCCCCCGAAGCTAAAAACAGATGTAAAATTGCCTTGTAAAAGTCTAGTAATTTCTAGTCAATCTAGTCCGTTCATTAGGCGGATGATCTGACGGTAGAAGTTATGTTTAATTTAGGGTTTTTTGCCCTAGAAGGCAACCCCTCACTATATATGAGGGAATTGTATTGCGTCTATGTATATATGTATTCTGAGTGAGGAAGAGAGAGGAGATTGAGAGCGAAGAGGGAGTTACAGCGGATCTATTGTAGGTTGTATCTCTTCAGTTTGTTGAATAATATAACAGGAAGGACTGGTTGTTCCTTCATGGATGTAGCCCAAACTGGGTGAGCCACGTATATTTGTGTCTCTCTTATTTTATGTGTTTTCTGTGCTTATATTTCTGCAATACTTTATGTGTTCCATTGCTCTATAATATATAATTTTCTAACATATCCTTACAATGATATATTCTTGTGTGGTAGAAGAAAATCTACAGTACATGACTGGGAACCTTAGCAGCTAAGCATGCAATAGTGAAAATTGCACATGTTGTAATTATACTACTAACTATAACTAGGCATGAGAAAGAATTAGAGTTTTAAATTGTACGTTATGGTAAACGAGCTTAATCTTGGGTTGTAGGTACAATAATGTGTGTAATCTGCTTGTTTTTCTATTTTTTCAGATTAGTAATGGTGCAATTTGGAAGTAAATCTTTATTGGAAAAGAAACCATGTATTGTTTGAGTTTTTATAGGCATCGTGTGTGTGTGTGTATATATATATATATATATCAATGGAGGTAGTAAACTCTTATGATAAGAAATTATGAGTACATTCATATTGAATTGCCATGTAGGCAACCTACATGCTTGAGTGTGTCTACGGGCCAAAGGCACGAACATTGTACCAAGTGTTGTAGGTGGAAAAAATTTGCATATAATGATAAGCACTTATATAAACACACATCCCAAACATAACCAATGGAATAAACACGAAATTTGTGTTGCACGCTGAGAATTGGTTCACTATGAACGGTCCAAATGGTGCTACGTTCGCACAAGAAGATGGCACCTAGTATATTGCTCTCGATCACATGACGAGTTGTGTGACCAACATGGAGAAAAGCAGGAGTTGAATAGCCTACCTAATGGTTTGATCCTTGTGGTTATGGCACAAGCTGAGGAGTGACAACACCATTGTGGGAGGGCTTGTCCTCAGTAGAGCACTTCACTGAGATGGTGGGTCACATGGTGCATGTGACTTAGGTCAAAGCGCTTTGGTATGTATGCATATCCAATGGTGGGGGGTCCCAAATGAATCTGAACCGTCAACTAATTGATTGCATCATGGTTGTCAGATCATTATAAAGGAAAATACATCCATGCCTGAAAATATCCTAAGGTTATATAAAATTGTTTATATAATGTTGTTGCATAGCGTAATATCTATGTGGTAAGGTTAATATCATGTAAAGTGTAAGGGAAGGGCCCACATACCTTAAGTTATACAAGCATATATAACACATTTATAACATATAGAGTGAAGGGGGCTATATAAATACTAAAGGCATGACATATAAATATATGAAAGGGTGTCATGCAATGGTTATTCATAAATATGGTATATGGTTAGTAGGGTCTGAAATTAATCGAAGCCGTTGAAGTTGCAAACTCCTCTTCATCGTTGGATCGTTATTTAAGTTGTTAGTGATGTATTGCATATGTTACACTCCACGAAGTAACGTTAAATGGTTTGTAGCATGGAATGTTAAATGTTTATAGTTATGCCATGGAGGTCAATATAATGTTTCCACACAATGGTATGTTCATATAGGTTAAAAGTGGGGGGGGTGTTGGGGTGGTCCTACTATGATTATGTAATATCTATATAAATTAAAATGGGGAGCCTCGTAGTTATTTGTTTATATATGTACACACACGTAAATATATGTATTCATGCGATATATTATTACATAGACGTAATCATAAGGACGGAGGGACCCAAGCAGTATATATTAACGGAGCCATCGGTATATTATAATCCCATGAGATAATTTTATATGGGTATATTTAGTTATATAGAGTTGTATAGTGGTGAGGGAGTGTCCCAGGAAGAGACTCTCTCTCTCTCTCTCTCTCTCTCTCTACATATAATGTAGGCTACGAAGGGGTAAATCCCTACAATTAGTATGTGGCTTACACAATGGTGCCACGTGACGTAACAAAGTACCTTTGTAGAGTGAAGAAGGAGAAGTTTAAGGCTACATAAATTTCGTATCTAAAGCCTTCTTAGGGCAAAGTTTTAAATCAATAGAAATGTTTTGACGAGACAGATAATTTTAATTGGTTTATTTTAGTATTAGGATAGAAAGGAAGCAAAAAAAATACCACATTCTCATAGCTGCATGTTACGAGTCGAGTTAGCATAGTAACCACCTCTTATTATCGAGTTAGATAAGGGCTGTGTTATAGAATGGTATCAAAGCAAGGTTTCCAACACTAGACCTCAGAGTGAAAAAATAAGCCTTTAGGATTGTATGTATGTGTTGAACTTGATGACTATGAAGTTAATACCATGTGTTGTTTGATTATGTTTGATTCTGATTTACACATACAACGATAGTATAATGATGTTGATTATGATATGTACATGTGTTGATAGTATGTTGACAAATGAATCTGATATTTAATGTTGTCATGTATGCACTAGCTTTAATGATTTGCTTCAGATAGCCTCCTACCAACAACTTTACCAAATGAGTTAAGGTGATATCTTACATTATGCATTTATACTTTATTTATCTAATATTTGTGTGTATTGATGTCAACACGTCGTAGATAGGAAGAGGACAAGGGAATGAACATCAAGGTGGTTAAGTACAGTTCTGATAAATTACATCATCGACAAGAAGAAAGGTCAATTGGATGGGAAAGGTCAACTAAGTAGCAAGGAGAGGGATCCTCTCAAGACTGCGTAGACACACTTAGGAGCCTACGAGCTGAATTGAGAAGTCACAGAGCTAATAATAAATTTTTGATTGAAGCACATGAAAGGCTTACTAGAGCATAAGAAAGGCAAGCAAATGTAAATGTTGTCATCTTACAAAGCCTTTCAGAACTGTAGAGGTGAGGACACCATGGACTAGGAATCAATCATGGAGATAGGAAAGATCACACAGTACAAGAGGAAAGAAAAAAATGTGGCAGATGGAAGCAGGTCCAGAAAAAAGGCACAAGTGGGAGAGTGAAGATATAGTAAGAGGGGATACACTAATGAGTACATTTGAGTGGGGAGCTGTTAGGTCCCTATAATACTAATGTATTCCCTTGTTATTATTGTCATTGTAGCCCCTTATTGTTATTTTTGTGCCAATGTTGTCCCCATATTGTTATTATTGTGCCCCATAGAAGCCCACTATTGTTATTGTTATGCCCTTACATTATTATTGTTATGTCGGCTCTGATTATATTGTGACCCCTTAGACTCCTATATAGAAAGGAGGTCTTGTCATTTGTATCATGAAGGAATTGTTCATTTGTGTAATGTAAAGGAGATTTTGCCCTTGAAGAGGCTAATTTTGAAGTCATTCATCTATATTTTCTCCTATTTTGTGGGCTAGTTGCATAACATTTAGTATCAAAGCTTTGGATTCTAGGGTTTCGTTGCTTCAAATAGGCCATCATGGAATTTTCGCTACAACTTTTTTTCTACAAAGTTTCAGAAGCTAAAATTAAAACCCATTTAATTTCAGATCATAAATATTCAGACTCGCGCAGCAACACTGGCTCGACCTAGCCGGGCCGCCCTCCCCACTTGTGTTGCCTCCTGCAGCCTCCCCACCTGGGCTGCCATCCTCTGTGACAGCCTTCTCTCGTTGCGCGAAGCTGCTCCCTGCTGCGCGCTTGCTTGACCAGATCAGCTGCGCCCAGCCATGCCACCCCCAGGGGGCCCGGACCCATTGGACCCTCCCCCACCCCCTCCCCCTGAGGTGACCGCCTTCAAAGCAATGATCGTCTCGAGCTGCAAGCTCCCGCCCTCAGTCAATCAGCATAATTTCGTCAAGAAGATGGAATCCATCCCCACAGTAGCCCTTCCTGAAGAAGAAACCTACAAAGAAGCTCTGAATCTTGCTAAGAGAGACCTCATAGGCTAGTTCACGGGCCTCTGGCCTTCGCCCAAGTCGGTAGAGGACTGGACACAAAGGAATTGGAAGCCGTTAATCAAAGAAGGAATAAAAAGTTACTTCGTAGGCAAAGGCTTTTTCATCTTCGTATTTGAAAGTGCAGAGGATAGAAGCTTAATATTCAGAAATGGACCTTATTTTATGGGCCCCCAAGGTCTATACCTAAACAAATGGTCGCCATATTTCGACCCAACCCAGGATGTCCCATCTGTTGTACCGGTGTGGGTGCGACTCCCCCACCTCCCCCTACACTGCTGGAATTAGAAGTCTCTCCAGATCATCAGCAATGGCTTAGGAAAATACATAGATCAGGCGGTAAGAAAAGATCAATATTCATGTGCACGCATCTGTGTCAAAGTGGATCTGGCGGAGGCTTTGTCGGAAGCCATAAAACTCACAATCGCAGGATGGACGCATGTCCAAGAGTTGGACTATGAACAACTGCCATTTAAATGCAGACACTGTCATGGCTACGGGCACTTTGCCAAACATTGCAAGAAAAAGGTGGAAGAACAGCCAGACAAACAGAATGGCGAGCAATGGACCCAAGTACAAAAAGCCACTAATCAAAAGAAAGGCAACGGGAAAGGCACTCTAAAAGAGACTCCAAGCAGCTCTAACCCCACCCAAGAAAAGATCTCAAATGTTAAAGAAATCAGCCAGAGCAAGTCAGCCACAATAGCCCCGGAAAATTTGGATCAGATCGATCCTCCTATCACCAACATAGAAGATGAAGAAATGGCTCATTTGGAAGCCTCCCAAGGAATCCCCTCCAACCCCTCATACGCAGAAGTAGCAAGGAAAAAATCACCTGAAAGCTCTGACTCCTCGGAGGAGGAAACCTTCGAGCAACCTACAAGAAAAGTTGGAAGGAAATCTCATAGAGAAGCAAGGGAAGAGGAGGCAGAAAGGCTCAAAACTCAAGGGAGCCAGCCTACAATAGAGATGTCTATTGGGAGAAATTCCAGGAATAGGCCCCCTAAGGGAGGCTCCCATCCCACCCCTGGTAAATAATGCGCCTCATCTCTTGGAACTGTAGAGGTCTGGGAAACCCCTCGAAAGCAGAAGTGGTCAAGGATCTCCTCAAAATAGAACCCACAGACATTCTAATGCTCCAAGAGACTAAGATAGAGGGGAAAGCCCTGCTAGACATCAGCAAGAAGAAATGGAAGAAAAGCACAGGAAGAGCAGTCAATGCAAGAGGCTCATCCAGAGGGTTGGCAACTCTTTGGACAAAAGATCTCTTCCAGTTGAACAAATATCATGAGACCCAGCACTGGATCTACATGGAGCTAATGCATTGCACAAGTAAGCTAACTATCTCCCTTTCAATCTTTATGTACATGTCCTGTATTCTAAAAAGAGGGACTGTTGGAATTCCCTCACTGAATTTCTTGAGCAACACTCCCCCAGTAATATCATTCTTGTCGGGGATCTAAATATAGTCTTAAAAGCTAAAGAAAAAAGGGGAGGAACTAACAACAGAGACCCCATGCTCGCCATGGTCATCCAGCAGTGGGATCTTCTTGATTTCACTTCGGTCAAAGGGTTCTACACATGGTCCAACAACCGAGTGGGTGAGGACCATATCTTTGCTCGACTGGACTGATTTTTAGCCCAAGGTACACTGATGATGAACAAGAAGGTAATCATCACCAAAATCCTGCCCAAATTGACCTCAGATCATAAGTCAGTCCATCTCATTCTGGAAGATGAAGAAGACCTTGGCCCAATCCCCTTTCGATTCAGCCCTCTTTGGATAGAAAGGGAAGGCTTCATAGATACAGTGAAAACCGCATGGGCAAAACCAGTCATTGGGTCCTCCAGTTACGTGTGGGAACAAAATCTCAAAGCCACAAAGCAAGCCCTGAAGGATTGGATAAAGAAATCTGCCCCAAATCCAACCAGCCAAAGAAAAGAAACTGTTCAGTCCCTAGAGCTCTACGAGTAGAAATGGAAAGGATATATTACCCCAACGCTCCTTGACAAAGAAGTTAAAGCTCAATGCTCAACATATCGATATTTCCGGATGGAGGAAGAGTACTGGCGAATCAAATCTCGAAGTCTATGGCTGAAAGTTGGCAACCGGAACACCACCTTCTTCCATCGCCAATATCGAGCAAGACTCTCCAGAAACCATATCTCTGAAATAACAACCACAGAGGGGCAGATCTGCAAAGGGTTCAACCAGATAAAAGATGTAGCCGAAAGACATTTCAGACAGTTCTACAACACAGGTAACCATGTCAATGAGGAGGAAACTACTGACCTCCTCTCCAACATCCCTCTTCTGGTCAGCCCTGAAGACAATTTTGTTCTCATCAACCCCATCACTGAAGAAGAAGTCAGCAAAGTCATTTGGTCTATGGATCCGGACAAGGCCCCTGGGCCTGACGGATTCACCATACACTTTTATAAGGCCTGCTGGGACATTATTAAAACTGATCTTTTAAAGATGATAAAATGATTCATGGGAAAAGCCAAGGTAGGGGGAGGAACCAATTCCACCTACCTCGCCCTCATCCCAAAAGAAACCAATCCAGAAACATTCGCCAGATTCAGGCCAATATCACTTTGTAACGCCTCATATAAAATTCTAGCAAATCTTCTAGCCAACAGGATCAAACCACTGCTCAACAGGCTGATCTCCAGCAATCAAGGTGGCTTCATTTAAGGCAGGCACATCTTGGATAATGTCATCCATGTGCAGGAGATAATCCACTCAAGCAATCAGCGTAAAGAAAAAAGCATGCTGATAAAACTTGATATGGCCAATGCCTTTGACCGAGTCAACCGCTCCTTCCTATACAAAGTCCTCCTCTCCTATGGCTGCTCCCCCCATTTTGTCAATCTTATCACTGCCTGCACTCACAACCCCTGGATTGCCCCTCTTGTAAATGGTCGACCTACCTCCTTTTTCCAAGCTCCGAGAGGTCTCAGGCAAGGATGCCCGCTCTCTCCCTTCCTGTACATCCTGATGGTGGACTCCCTTAGTAGAAAGCTATCAGCTGAAAAAGTCTCAGGCTCCCTCCCTGGCCTCAAACCCTCCCCTTCTTCTCCAGCTCAGAACCACGCTCTCTTTGCGGATGACTCTCTCCTCCTGGGAGGTGCCTCTGTTAGAATAGCCAAAGCCTTTGACTCTATTCTCAATTGTTATTGCAGGGTCTCGAGAGCCTCTATTAATGAAAAAAAAAGTGAAGTTTATGGCTGGAACGTTGGCTAACAAGAGCTCACAAGTATCTCCAATCTGCTTGGCTTTAAAGGATATGCTCAATGGGAAAAGATTAAATAACTTGGTCTCCCCATCACAAATGGCTTCAACAAGAGGTCGTTGTGGACTGAAATCATCAGCAAAATCAAAACAAAAATTACACTTTGGGGAGGATTTTGGCTCACAAAAGCAGGCAAAGTCATCCTAATCAAGATTGTCTTATCGGCGCTCCCAATCTACCAAGCAGCCTTCCTTCTCGCCCCAAAAAGTGTAACAAACCAAATCTCTAAAATTCTTCGGGACTTCCTCTGGCAGGGGGGGAAAGGAAATCAAAACAAATTCCATTTAGTGAAATGGGACGTGGTCAAGCGCCCAATTTCTGAAGGAGGTCTCCAAATTCATGACCCAGCATTAGCCAACCTGGCATTGAGAGGCAAAATTATATGGAACTTTTTAAAGAGCCCAAACACCCTGTCTGCGACATGTTGAAATCAAAATACGCTCAAAAGGTGCCGCTCATAAGTATTCAGACAACCCAAACAAATAACAGCTCCCAGGTTTGGAAATTATGTAGTAAAACTCTGAATTTCTACATACGTAAGGCGTTCAGGATCCCAGGGAGAGGCAAACATATAAATTTGTGGCATGACAGAATAATGGATCGTGACCCCCTCGTGGAAATAGATGAAATTACAGAGCTAAAAAACTGGCTTGAATGTGCAGGGATAAATAGTCTTTATGATTTGTCAAATTGGGATTGCCATGATGATTGCAAGGCTGGGACTTCTTTGGAGTTCCAGAGCGGCTAAACCAGCAGAAGAGCGTCCTTAAAGAACTACTAGAGGAAGCAGCCCCAGTGAACCAAAAGATGAAGGATAGTTGGGGATGGCGGTGATCTGGAACTTATACTACAGCTGCAGCTTATAATGCCCTTCAACCAAACAAGAACAGTAGTAAACCGCCGGAATTTTGGAAGAAAGTTTGGGAACCGCTAGCTCTACCCAAAGTAAACTTTTTCTTTTGGACGCTGGTCCACAACAAGTTGTTAACTGGATACAATCTGATGAAAAAAAGCATAGCTGGGCCACATAGATGCGAGCTGTGTCGAAGTAGCTCAGAAACAGCCAGACACCTCTTTATGGAATGCAAGTTTGCCAAAGAAGTATGGGGTCTCATCCTACAAGAGCTACAAATCCCAGTCCCCTCTCATAACTCTATTGCTGATCTATTTGACTCATGGAATCAATGCTACCCCAACAAAATACCCAACAAGTCTATTTGGAGAAAAGTCTGGAACGCTATCCCCAAGTTTGTATGCTGGCAGATCTGGTTGACACGGAATGACCTGATATTCAATGATAAGCTGCAAGCTCCTTTCTTGGCAGCGACAAAGGCCAAATCCCTTCTCCTTGAAGCAGTCCAACAACAATATTTTCCAGAAGACTCTTTGCTTCTCCCCGAAGAAGAGAGGTGGTTGGGCCCCCTCTCCCCCCATTCTCGGAAGCAGTTAACAACCCCTCATTCAGTGAATCCGAAATGGCGCAAAAGAGACTACGAATTCAACTTCCAAGAATGGTGGCGACAACAAAAAATAATCACAATTTTCTTCGGTGGAGCCTCCAAAGGCAACCCTGGGACAGCAGGAGCTGGAGGGGTCATCTATGCCTCGGATGGCACAAGAAGGGACAACTTTTGTTGGGGCATCAGGCAGAAAACCAACAATCAGGCAGAGATCCAAGGTCTCCTTAAAGCCTGTCAAATAGCCAGAGATAGAGGTGACAAATAATTCCAAGCCTTTGGAGACAGAGATCTTAATAAAGAATTTAAACACGGGCAAACTGTTTAACAAGGCAAGTCTCAACAAATCTCTGAACAGATTAAAGAGAGTTCTGTTGGACTTCGATTCCTACAAATTCCTCCATATCCTCAGAAGCCTGAACAATGAAGCAGATCTGATGGTGAACAAAGGTTGCATGCTTGGGAAAGGACAACTCCTCATAAATGGTGAAAGCTCTATTCACCCCTATAATCCATGAGCATCCTGAATATTGCAACAGTATAAGAAACGGAAATAGAAGTAATGTATTGATGGCTGCCACGGCATAAGTCCAATCTATTCTTCAAATTAATAAATCATACCCGTTTCAGTGAAAAAAAATAATATTTGAAACCCATTTGAACCGAAATATTAATGAACCTTAGATACAAATTTAAGATCTTGTATTCCTATATTTTCGAAGATATGATCCAAGGAAGTTAGAATTTTTGCAGGCTCTCGAATTATATCTCAAATAGGTGACCTGGGGAAAATTGTCATAACTTTCTCTCTGAGCATTAGATTGAAATTTGGTAAAAATTTACACAAATAAGACAAATTGTGGTTTGTTGTGTATCGTTTCCAAGTCCAAAGGTCGAAATAGTAACACGTGGCACTTCGTACAAGTTTGTTCTACTAAATCGGTCTATAATCAGGTCATCGTGGGAGATTTGGAATAACTCTTTCTTGGAGAATCCAATCGTGATCAAATTTGCAGGGTTGGAAAGAGGACTCAGAGGGATACCTCAGGACGAAATTTCAGACCTTGGAGATCCAAAATTATAGAGATACAACAGATTCAATATCGAGCTCCTACAAAGTTTAAAAAAAGGTGTGTAGTCTTTTTAAAATTTTGCATAAGTTTGGTTTGAAAAATTAGTTTGAAGGAATTCAAAGGGCATAGTGAAACATAATTATCATTAATTAATGCCCCGAAGAAAGAAAATGGAAACACCTAGTACGCAACCTGAAAGCTCTAGCATGACTCGTGAAGAAGAGGAAGAAATGCAACATGATATATCAAAATTACGAGACGAAGTGCAACAAAATTCACTCTCACAAAAAGTAACAGAAGCTAAGATGGATGGTCTAAATAAAGGCATGGAAGCTAAGATGAATGTCATGGAAGCTAAGATGGATGGTGTGGAAGCTAAGATGGATGGTTTAGAAATAAACATTGAAGATTTGAAGAAAGACATGGAAGGTTTGCAAGGAGGTTTGGAAAAGTTGCTACAAGAAATGCTTCCTAATGGCGAAAAGGTAGTAGAGGAAACTCATAATGAGAACAAAAGAAATGTTGGTCATGATTTCATAGACTCTAACATTGGATTGAAGACCCACCTTGTTCCAAAGATCAATATGAAGAAGTTCGATATCAAGGATCCCTTATCATGGATACTAGAGATGGAGCAATACCTCGATCTCCATAATGTGTGCAAAACACAGAAAAGGTACAGATTGCGACTTTATATTTGGAACCCAATCAGTTTGTATGGTATCGATGGCTTTGCTCTTGTAAACAAATTGTCACTTGGGAAATTTTTACGGAAGAAATGATAGCACATTATGAGGATACAAAAAGCAACACCTTCTTTAGCCAATTGATACATCTCAAACAAATGGGTTTAGTGGTGGAGCACATTGAGGACTTCCAAAAATTGAATATAAGGGTAAAATATATTCCGAAGGAGCATAGGATTGATGTTATCATAGGGACTTTAAAGGATAGCATTCAACATGAGGTTCGCCTTTGGGAACTTGATTCAATGGAGAAGGCATTCAGGTTGGCAAGAAAAATTTAAAGCAAAATTATGGCAACAAGGAAGCCTACCAATCACAACTATAAAGATGGAAGTGTTGTTTCCCCTAGCATTCCATAACCTACAAGCTTGACACCACAAAAATTGGAAGAAAAATTAGCAAAAGGGATTTGTTACAGTTGTGATAGCAAATTCACTAAAGGTCATAAGTGTGCTGAGAATAAATTATTTTACATAGATTGTGAAGAGGAAGAAGAAAAGGAACAAGAAACATCAAAAGAAGAGGATACACACCAGGAACTAACCCTAGAGAAAGAAGAAAGGAATCCAACCATATATTGAAATGCATTGGCCATAATTACCACTCCTCAAACTATCAAGATAGAAGGACATATCAAGACGAAAAAGGTAATAGTGTTGACTGATTCAGGAAGTACTCATAATTTTATTCATTGAAAGATAGCGAAGGAATTGAATTTCTTCCTGTATCCAACACCAGAGTGTCAAGTGATGGTTGCAAATGGAGGAACCATAAATTTCTCTGGAAAGTGCCATAATATCAAGCTATCCATGGGAGAATATGTGTTTAATAGTCCAATGCTCTCCATTCCAAAGGGTGGTGTTGATTTTTTATTTTTTATTTTTATTTTATTATTATTATTATTTTTTATCAGAAGGAAAGGAAGTTCTAAGAAAGACAATTAGCTCTAACGATATGACAAAGCTTCTAAAGAAAGAACAACGTGGCGTAATTGCACACTTATGTTCACTAGAGGTTCCCACATCAAAATCATTTATTTCTCTAGATCTCCAAAAAGTCTTGGACAATCATGTTGAAAATGGCAACAAGAAATGCTAAATATAGCATTGCTATAAATAGCAGTTCGGGTACCAGCGTTGGACATAGAAACAAGGAATAAAAAATGGAAGTGCTAAAAATAGCATTGCTTTAAATAACATTTCGGGATGGATTCCGATTTTAGTTAGTCCCTAAACTAAAATTGAGAAGTAAAATTCGAATTTGTTCTTAACAGATGTTTGATTAATAATTAATTAATTCATCTTCAGTTAATTAGTTGGAGAAAATCAAACATGAAGTCTATGTGAAGACATGCAACAGTTTCTCCATTGATTGAGGAATTTATCCCTTAGTTAAGGAGATGAGGGTGAGTTGTATTTGAGTTGTAATTAGTTAGCTCAGTTATCTGAGTTAAGTCCAGTTAGATTAGTTCCAACAGTTTTTGGAATTGATTCTGAGTTCAGTTAGTTAATGCTTGCATGCATGTAACTACTACACTTCAAATAACTGAATATTCTCTCATAAATAACTCATGCATGTCAGTTCAGTCAGAGACCCAGTTGACATTAGAGGAAGGGATAGTGTACTATCAGTTGGAGGATTTTTCCTGTAAAGGAAACTCATCCATGCAGAAGGAATTATCTCCTTCAAGATTGTGCAGTTACTACTAAGCCAAGTGAGCAGTGTGAGGTGGGAATTCACACAAGTGGAAGCACTGGACCCCAAGAAAAACTATGCAAGGAAATAGGAGGCTTGGAGGGCAGAGGAGAAGGTTTGTGAGAATCCTTTGACTGTTTATGAGCAGAGGGATTGTACTGAGAGCTAGATAGCTTCCGAGCTAAGGCTTTGTGTAATCCAGACTATTTTCCACTGGTATGATAATACAAAGATTGGGGTTTTAGGCTGAGGCTTTCCCCATGATTATTCTTTTGTGTTTCCTGTGCATGCTTTCTCATTCTCAGTTATATGTGTTCTATTTGATCTTGCTCAAAATCGATTAAGCTTCCGCAAAGTTTGTTGTAGAAGTAGATCTTGTATTTTGCTTTAGCATATTGCATAATTTGTTGATCTACAGTGAGAAATTTTACAAATCATTCCAAGGTATTTGAGACTCCCAAAGGCCTCCCACCTATTCGTGATCATGATCATGATAATCATTTGATTCCAAGAAGTGTTCCTCCAAACATCAGGCCTTACAGATATCCCTATGCCTAAAAGAGTGAAATTGAAGGTATGGTTACAGAAATGCTAGAGGCTGGTATAATTCAACCTAGTCAAAATTATTTCTCTGCTCTAGTAGTATTGGTGCACAAGAAGGATGGATCATGGCGCATGTGTGCGGATTATGGGGATCTCAACAAGCTCACTATTAAAGATAAATTCACATTCCTATCATTGATGAATTGTTCAATGAATTGGATGGAGCAATTTACTTCACCAAGTTGGACCTTTGTTCAAGATATCATCAAATCAGAATTAAGATTGAAGACATTTCAAAAACAACTTTTAGAACTCATGAGGGTCATTATGAATTTTTGGTCATGCCTTTTGGCCTTACCAGTGCACCTTCTACATTTCAAGGTTTGATGAATTCCATTTTCAAACGCTTCATTAGAAAATTTGTGTTAGTATTTTTTTATGACATACTAATCTACAGAAAGTCTTGGAAGGATCATGTTCAACATGTTGATAGAGTGCTCAAACTATTGGAGGAGAAACAATCATATGCAAAAACCTCCAAATGTTTCTTTGGAGTAGAAGAGATGGAATATTTGGGTCATATTGTATCTCATGAAGGTGTTAAGATAGACCCTAGCAAAATTAAATCCATTAAGGAAAGGGAAATCTCCACGTCCATAAAGAATCTACGAGGATTTCTCGGGTTGACATGGTATTATCGCAAATTTGTTAAGAATTATGGGAGAATATCAACACCTCTAACAATAATACTGAAGAAAGATGCATTTTCTTGGATTCCAGAAGCGACAAAAGCCTTTGACCATCTTAAAGAGGCAATGTGCCAAGCACCGGCCTTAGCTACGCCAGACTTCACAAAAACCTTTATTGTGGAATGTGATGCCTTAGGAAATGGAATTGGTGTCGTTTTAATGCAAGAAGAAAGACCCATTTCTTTTGAAAGTCATCCAATCAAAGGAAAGTATTTACACAAAGCTATTTATGAGAAGGAAATGTTGGAAATACTACATGCACTTAAGAAATGGTGACCTTACCTAATGGGAAGAAACTTCAAGGTAAAGATGGATCATGATAGTCTTAAATACATTTTAGAACAAAGATTATCTTCAAAAGAGCAGCAAAAATGGGTGACAAGGATGTTGGGTTATAACTTTGAAATAATCTACAAAAAAGGGAAGTAAAATGTTGTTGCAGATGCACCCTCAAGAAAGGATGAGGATGTGGAAGCATTTCTTTGTGCCATTTCTATTATCCAATCAGACTGGATAAATGAAGCAAGGGATGAATGAAAGACTGACAAAGAAGTGTGGGAACTCATTCAAAAGTTGCAGCAAGATCTCAGTACACCTGATACATTTAGCTGGAAAAATGATTCGTTATGGTACAAAGATCGCTTATACCTCTATAAGAATTCCAAACTCAAACAAAAGATTCTTCTGGAATTGCACACTTGTCCCATAGGAGGGCAATCAGGATTTTTAAAAACTTACCACAGGGTTAAGAAAGAATTTTTTGGGATGGCCTGAAACCTTATATTCAAAAGTTTGTGGCAGAATGTTTGGTTTGCCAACAAAATAAAGTTGAGACAACTAAGACCTCAGGTCTATTACAACCTTTATCCATTCCAAGTCAAAATTGCAAGGAGTTTTCAATGGATTTTATCACAGGTTTACCCAAGTTCGAAGGAAAGAGTGTCATCATGGTGGTAGTTGATAGACATACCAAGTATGCACACTTTTGTGCATTATCTCATCCATTTAAAGCCAGTACAGTTGCTACTGCATTTATGGAAACAATTCAAAATCTATATGGAAACCCAAAGATTATTGTAAGCGACAAAGATCCTATTGCCACTGGAAATTTTTGGACAGAATTATTTTCTTGTGTCGGTACTCAATTAGCTCATAGCTCATATTATCATCCTCAATTTGTTGGGCAAACTGAGATAGTGAACAAATGTTTGGAAGGGTATCTTCGTTGCTTTGTATTTGATAAACAAACACAATGGGTCAAATGGTTGCCTGTGGCTGAAAGGTGGTATAACACTTCCCTCCATACTGTAGCAAAAATGACCCCATTTATGGCACTTTATGGATATCATCCGCCGTCCATCACATTATATTTAAGATAAAATTCTAAGGTTCAAGTAGCGGAAGATCACATCGAGCATCAACAATAAGTTCTCCAACTCTTAAAGGATAACCTAACTTTGGCGCAGAATAGAATTAAACAACTTGCAAATTTACATCATAGTGAAATAAGTTTTGATGTAGGTGATTGGGTATTTCTACGACTACAACCATACAAAGAAATGTCCCTCAAGCAAGCTAAGAAGGATAATAAATTATCACCAAAGTATTATGGTCCATACAAGGTGTTGCAAAAGATTGGTACTATGGTATACAAATTGGAACTTCCTGCATCTTCTCGAGTGCACCCAGTCTTCCATGTTTCATGCTTAAAGAAGGTTATAGGTGACAAGCACCCAATTCAAACAATATTGCCAGAACTTGACGAGGAAGGAAAAATCATATTGGAACCTCAAGTAGTCATTAAGACAAGAACTCGACATCTACGAAATCGATCAATTTCAGAGTATCTCATTAAGTGGAAGAACTTACCCACTGAATATTCCACATGGGAGGATGAGAATTTTATACAGAAGCATCCATAACTACTCAAGCGTTGAGGACAACGCTTGTTTGAAGGAGAGGGGCATGTTAGTTCCCTATAATACTAATGTATTCCCTTATTATTATTGTCATTGTAACCCCTTATTGTTATTGTTGTGCCCATGTTGTCCCCATATTGTTATTATTGTGCCTCATAGAAACCCACTATTGTTATTGTTGTTCCCTTACATTATTATTGTTATGTCAGCTCTGATTATATTATGACCCCTTAGACTCCTATATATAGAAAGGAGGTCTTGTCATTTGTGTCGTGAAATAATTGTTCATTTGTGTAATGTAAATGAGGTTTCCCCTCGAAGTGGTTGATTTTGAAGTTGTTGATCTATCTTTTCTTCTATTTTGTGAGCTAATTGCATAACATTATAACAAGAGCCAAAACTTATAAGAATCACTCTAATTATCCCTCTATGAGGCATCACCATCATCAGAAAAAGAAAGAGAAGAACCACATGCCAAAATAATTTAAGAAGGATGAAACCCCTACATTTGATGGTCAGGTGAAGAAGTCTGAAGATGCATAAGCTTGGTTGCTGGGAATGAAAAGGTTCTTCCAAATTCATAACTATTTTTAGAACATGAAGGTAACAATAGCCACTTTCAGCGTGAAAGGAAAAGAAAACATATGGTGGGAAGATGTGAAAATTGTGAAAAACATACAGGAAGAGGATATGTCACAGAGTGATTTGATGAAGTTTTTTGGAAGAAGTACCCGTTAGAAAGATAGTTTGACAGCAAGGCAAAATAATTTTATGAATTCGGGATGGGACAGATGTTGGATGAGGATTATGCCACCAAGTTTTTGGAGCTACTGAGATAAGTGCCTTATCTGAAGGACAAGAAAGCAAAAGTTAAAAGGTTCATCAGGTGGCTACCCTTGTCATTCTGGGATCAGATTCAATTTGATGAACCTCATACATTAGAAGATGCCATCTAAAAACTGAAGCATTGCTACAAGCAGTCAAAATGCAGGAGTAGATTCAAAAGTGGTTTGAAGCTAAAGGGTATCAACAAAAATAAAGAAAGATGGCATAATGTGATGTTCCCAATTTTTGTGCATACAAAAATCACTTTGGAGTTTTGCAAAATTTTGGAAATATTAAAAAGGGGAAATGTTATTTTGTGAGAGAAGGGATAAATTATTATTTTAATGGGATGGCGAAAAAATAATATTTTATTGGAGGAGGAAGAAAAATCATTATTTTAATGGAATGGCGGAAAAATAAGATTTTATTGGAGAAGGTAGGAAAATTATTATTTTAATGGAATGGGGGAAAATTATTATTTTATTTAAATGGTGGAAAAAAGTGGAAAATGACCCCCACCAATCAAGTAACAAGGAAAAAGGGAGAATCTAGAAGCTAGAGGGAGGCTCCATGAAGAATTATAAAATGAGGAAGAACTCAATTACAAATTCATTCTATTCATTTCTATCCCTTAACATAAAAAAGAAGCTCAAGTGAGTTTCAAGAGTTTCAAGCAAAACTCAAAGCTGATTTCGGTGAACTTCGAGTGCCACCCTAGTTAGCTCCTTAGGAATATTATTTCAGATCTTTCATTGTGCTTATTGCAGATATCTAATAATCATAGCTTGCAGGAGCCTCTAGCATTAAGGTTCAAATTTGATTGCATGATCGTTACATTTCCAAGGGTCGAGTTCATTTCTTCAATAGGATTGAATTTATTTGTCTTCAAGGGGCTGCAACAATCCAGGGAAGAGGATGAGTTACATTCAGAAATTGTGCTAAAAATTAAGCGGTGTTCCAAGAGGACGAGTCAATATGTTTTTGGCCAATAAGGGGTGTGATCCAAGAGGCATATTCATACCCATATTTGAAGACAAATTTATAGGAGTGTTTTCAATGGTTTGTCTTTCCTAGCTTGAGGTTGAATCTCTATTCATAAGGAGAGTTGATATATCAACTATTCAGGGCTACATATTCCTTGCTATGAGGGTTAAGTTTATAACCCACAAAGGGCTGAGACAAGTGTTATCTCATGTGGTTGAATTGGTTATATTTTGGCTAAATTGCTAACCTAAATGAACTACATTGTTAACTGGTGCGTGGGACTGATATTCTTGGTGTAGAGGGACAATTTCACCATCATTTTGTTCCTTATCTTTGATAAAGTGGCTGTTGTAGCTACTCCACTAGTGTTTCGATATTCTAAAGTATGTTTTGTTGAAATAAAAAACTAAGTTCCTCTCTATTATGTGCAGTATAATTTCCTATTACCAAGTTGATTGAGGGTTGGTGTATTTGGTGAGTTATGACTGATATAAATGATTAAGGATGAGTTGAAACCATTCTGGACACATTTATGGTTTAGATGCAATTTTATATCAATTATGGGCCAAATCTCTTCTATTCATTCCTGAGAAGATTTCATGATTGTAAAGTGTTTATATAGTTGTTGTAAATCATGGATAAATGACTAGTGATTTTTTGAGTGTGCACATTAAAGAAATGATGATCATATTTTGGTCTTTATCATTATCAGTAATGCATTACTAGCTAGGTTTATTTTAGTTCCATACCATTGTCTCTAAATTGTCTTAATGGGCATACTTCCTAGCAACATGTCTTTAATTTAGTCACAAATAAGTAAAAATGCACTTATAACAATATACATTCTAATTGTTTGACGAAACCCCCACTAAGACAGTCTTAAGCCACTCAAGAATTTAAAAAGGGAAATTTGGGATTCTTCGAGGAAGGAGCATTACACATAAGAAAATAGGGAAAGTGAAAACTATAGGTAAAAGAGAAAGTGCAACCTTAACCAATCCAGACCGATCTTAACCAAAATTCAACCCACCTAAAAAGGTTGTGTGCATCAACATGTAGGAGGATATAATAAATTTGATGCTAGGAGTAACACCAACATCCAAAGCACCATATAGAATGAGCATTGTTGAGTTGGTTGAATTGAAATTACAATTGAAGGAGATACTTGACAAGGGTTACATGAGATCAAGTACATCCCCATGGGAAGCACCAACATTATTTGTAAAGAAAAAGGATGGCGCACTCAGGTTATGCATTGATTACAGGAATTTGAATAAGGTGACCATAAAAAACAGACATCCATTGCCACAAATCGATGATTTATTTGATAAGTTGAGAGGAGCATCAATCTTCTCCTAAATCGATTTGAGATCATAATATCATCAAGTGTGCATCAAGGAGGAAGATATCCATAAGACAACTTTTTGAATGAGGTATGGGCATTACAAGTTTGTAGTAGTGCCCTTTAGACTTACTAATGCTCCTACCACTTTTATGTGCTTAATGAACAAAGAGTTGCACCCTTATATGGATAAATTTGTGGTTGTATTTTTTGATGACATATTGGTCCATTCGAAGACTAAGGAGGAGCATGAAGAGCACTGGATGCAGTACTACAACTGCTAAGGGAACATAAGCTTTATGCAAAGCTAAGTAAGTGTGATTTCTTCCAATCTTATATTCATTATTTGGATATGTTGTCTCCAAGGAAGGGATAATAGTTGATCCAAAAAAGATCAAGGCCATAATGGAGTTTCCAACACCAAGGAATGTGTCATAGGTGAGATCATCTATGGAATTGGAAAGTTACTATAGGAGGTTTATCAAAAACTTCTCCAAGATAGGCCAATCATCACCTTGTAGAAAAAGGGAAGGAAATTTGAGTGGAAAACTAAGTGTGCAACAATTTTTTATCAATTGAAACAACTGCTCATCAATGCACCAGTGTTGAGGATTGCAGATCTAGACAAGGACTTCGTGGTTTGTACCGATGTCTACAAGGAGGGACTTGGTGGAGTGTTGATGCAAGAATGGCAAGTGGTTTGTTATAAGTCATGAAAGTTGAATTAACATGATCTAAATTATGTGACCCCTGACTTGGAGCTAGCCGCCATTATCCATGCATTGAAAATGTGGAGGTATTACCTCCTCGATAGAATATTTACTCTAATGTCATATCATGAAGGGTTGAAATAGTTCTTCAATCAACCTAAATTGAATGCAAGACAAGCTAGGTGGTTGGAAATATTTAGCGAATTTGACTTTGAAATTAAGTATATCAAGGGTAAGGAAAATAAGGTCATTGATACACTTAGAAGAAGAGTTCAAATGAACCACCTAGCATCCATAAGTTCTTATGGGACCAATATTGAAGAGCAAATTAAAAATGAAGGATATCATGATGAAAAGTATTGGTAGATAAATGAAAAGTTATAGCAATCTAGTGAGGGTGGAAAGAATGAGGAATATCACCTTACAGGAGATCGCTTAGTTAGATTCAAGAATAGAATCTATGTGCCAAATAAAAGTGACTTGAAGAAACTTGTATTAAAGGAGTTTCATGCCAAGTCATATTTTGGCCATCCAGGATACCAAAATACCCTCACAAACATCAAATTTTTTTATTGAGGAATATCACCTTATAGGAGATCACTTAATTAGATTCAAGAACAGAATCTATGTGCCAAATAACAGTGGCTTGAAGAAACTTGTATTAAAGGAGTTTCATGCCAAGCCATATTCTAGCCATCCATGATACTAAAAGACCCTCACAAACATCAATTTTTTTTATTACCAACTTGACGTAAACAAACAGGTAGTTGATTTTGTAGCGAAGTGCATGGAATGCCAGCAGGTGAAGGTTGAATGCAAGCACCCAATAATTTTATTGCAGCATATGCCCATTCCAAAATAGAAATGGGAAGTAATTTCCATGGATTTCATTATAATATTTCCCATAACATCTAGGAATCACGATGCAATCATGGTGGTAATTGAAAAGTTGAGCAAGGTAGCTCATTTTGTAGCAGTCAATTCCATAAATTCAGTTAGTGAGGTGACTCAAATATTCATCTGGGAGATTATGAGACCGCATGGAATTCCCAAGAAAATCCTCTCAAATAGAGATGCCAAATTCACTTCAAGGTTTTGGAAGGAACTATTTGCAGGCTTGGGGACATAATTGGTTTTCAATACAACTTATCATCCACAAACAGATGGGAAAATAGAGAGGAAAAATAGTATCCTCAAGGACATGTTGAAGATGTATGTGATACATCAGTCAAAGAAGTGGGAATAATTCCTTCCACTTGTAGAGTTTGCATACAATAATGGGTACCAGTAATCTCTGAAGATGAGCCCATTTGATGCACTATATGGGAGGAGTTGCAATACTCTGATCAACTATAATGATCCATTGAATAGGGTCCTAATTGGTCTTAAGATGTTGAAGGAAATGGAACAAGAAATGTAGAACATCAAGAGAAATTTAAAGGTGGCTTAGGACCGACAAAAGAGTTATGCGTACTAGCATAGAGTGCACAAAGAGTTCCAAGTTGGGAGTGTGTATATTTGTGCAATAGACCCAAGGAGACTTCCTTGAAGATTCGATTTTGTGCTAATATGGCACCATGGTTTTGTGGACCCTTTGAAGTACTTGAAAGGATAGGAATAGTAACCTACAGATTGGCCTTACCTACATCATTGAAAATTCATGATGTTTTCCATGTTTCCTTGCTTAAATGACATGTACGAGATCATAATCATGTTATTGATTGGTTTGTCCTATAGGTGGAACCAAAGGGAGAGTTCCAACCATAACCATTATGCATCCTAGACCAAAGGAAGCTTATGCTCTAGAATCAAGCAATAGAACAAGTTAAAGTGTAGTGGAGACACTTTGGGCCCAATGAAGCCACATGGGAAAGGGTTGATCACATGTGGGAAACATATCCTTTTTTGTTTGCTAATTGAAGCAAATGTAAATAACATTTAAATGGTGTATAGAGTTGTGTATATAAAGCTCCATAAAGAGTATGTTTGATTTCAACATGTTTTGTTTTTGTTGTATATAATCTTAAAACACCGATGACGATGTTCCCCAAAGGGGGGGTGAGGGGTTGTGATAACCTCGATAATTTTTCACTTTTGTAAATTTTGTATATATATAGATATATATTCATTGGTGGAACCTTTTCTGTGATTTAAGTTGATCCTTAACCAAATTCACCATAATTGTTGATGCACTGATTTGGGGATTTATTACCTCCTTCTATGTTTATAACCTTAGAACATTATGATGACCTCGTCCGATATCCTAAGTATATATGGTCATCTATAGGTTAATTTAATTCCTTAAGTGTTATTAGTAGTAGGTCTTTACATTGTTATGAGTTATTTTTTGTATGTATTGAAGTTATTTCTTGTATGTATTGAAGATTGAATCTAGTTCGGGACATTCCAATAAAATATGAAGGCTTTTTCCCCTTTTAAAACCTTATGTGATCACACTATACTCATTCATTAATGAACTCCACTACTTTTATTATTATAATGTTCAAACTCCTATGGTGCATGCTTATTTCATAAATAGTTCCTTTTCATATATTATTTTTTCCTTTCGATGTTAACTATGGCCGCCTATGGTGCTTGGCTTGTGTCCACTGCCTAATCATATGGCTCCACCTCTTTGGCTACATAGATAATTCACACGATCGACGGTCTAGATCAATTATGGACAAATCTATGGTGTGTCCTGGTAGGGTTTACCATTTGGACAAAAAGAGCTAAACTATAATTCATTATGTCATTTCTCGAGCTTGGAAGAGTATTGTTTATGCTATGCAATCTAGGAATAACTGAAGCACCTCACCACCCTGCCTCTCTAGTGGCAACTCTACCTATTTTCCAACTATATGATTTGGCTCTTGTTATTCAATATACTCGTAGCATTATTTGGTAAGACTGGTAATTAAAACCCTATTCTCTATTAGGTTTTTGGTTCTCTATTCTTCTTCTAATCTTTGAATTTTGATTGGCAATTGAACTTAATTTAAATGACTGTTTTTACATGGATAATTTTGGTATTTCTTTTGCAATTAAATTGTAATTCTTCCAGTCTCACCCGTAACTGATGTTACTAGGGCACAATGGTTTTGTGTTGGCGGAATCAGTGCATTGATCTTCTTTATATCTTTGCCATACCCATTTCTTTCTTTTTATTTCACTTAACAAATTACCAAGACTTTATTAACACCTTTACCTTTATGTCTATGGTAATGATCATTGCAGGTATTGAGAGCAAGGGTTGGCCATTTAGGTAATTATTCCTCTAAATAAACCCTTAGGGTTATTAAGGTTTCACTCCCCAAATTTTTATTATCGTATATGTATTGCTATATATATATGATGCTATTATATATATTATTATAATATTATATCATAATATATGTATATACACACACACATTACACACACACCATATATATTTGGGTTTGAGCTATAGGGAAACATATTCTAGGATGAGGAGGATTATTTCTTGGGATATATTTTGTTTTTATTACAGCCATGGAGGCTGACATGTGATCAACAAGGGACAAAATATTAAGTGTCACCATGGTGATTGGCTTGCGAGGTTTTGGCAGGCAGACACAAACAAATCAAGGATGAAAAGGCTAACAAAAAAAAATAAAAATCTGGACACAAAGAGACATGTGAAGCATCGTTGATTGGTCCAAATAATTCGAGCCAAACTAGAAAATAGCCATTGGGAAGTGGAATTGGAGTTACATGAACAGGCAGAGGAGTGTAAGAAGAAGGTCGAAGGAGAATTCAAATAGAGGAGGAGAAGAAAAACGCAGAAGTTGAGAGTAATTGTAGCAGAAAACAACGAACAAAAGAAATAAATCATGGAAAATCGCTAGTGCAGGGGACGTGGAGGAAATACCAATGCAATAATGATAGGTTAAGAACACAAGCAACGTGAAGGACATAGTCCAAAACATGGTGGAATAATAAACTTGGAACTCTAAGAACTTGTGCTTGAAATTCGTGGCTTCTAGTGTAGTTTTCTTCGAGGGAAATTTGTCAGTAAATTTTGTATGTTATGCAACAGACTATAGAGGCCTATTTTAGAGACAACTAAAGTCATTATAGTCCTGCACATCTACAACTCCCATAAGAAAGGAAATATATCTCGGTTGAGTGGAAGGAGAGCTAGTGGAAATTCCTCTAGGTGGGGATAACAATTCTTTGGATTCATTGGGGCTGAAGGGTGGAGATGGTCTTCTCTGGACTCCCTTGATAGCTAGGGTGGAGGTTGTTCCCTAGATTCTTGGTAAGAGGAAAATTCCAAGTCTCCTTTTCTTGTTTCACTATTTTGGTAGTAAGTTTTGGATTCCTTTCATTGGGTGGAACCTCTATGGTAAACTAATTCAGGGTGGAAGTGAAGCCTCTCGATTCCTTGTTGTTGATTGAGGGTGGAGATTCCTATCTCTAGACTCCCTTATTTTTTGATGGGTGGAGGTAGCAGACCTTCACATTCCCTAGACTAGCCTATGCTTGAGCCATTTTATGACTAAAGGGTGGAGGGAATAGAACTCTAGATTCCCTTGCTTCTTTCATTACTTATGGTAGTTGAAGGGAGGAGGTAGATTGGACCTTTGGAGTCCCTAGTTCAGTTAACAGATTTGGTTTTGTCCTTTAAGCAACCTTCTCAAGCCTTGGAATCTGGCTTGGGGGTGACAACTTCAAGAAAGACTTGGATGTAGTTGAATTAAGTTGGGTGGAGAGTTGATGTCCCGAACTTAGTTGCCCAACTTCATCTGAGATAAGTACCTCTCGTGATTATTTATACAATGAGTTTATGTCTCTGTTATTGAATTTAAATAGTAGCATTAGCTTATGATGGATGATGTGTGATATGTTATTCTCACATCGGAAACATGGTTGTTGATTATGTATCTTAGCAATGCTTATATCATGTTGGATGAAATATTGCGTGTAATATATTTTTTATTGAAAAACTAGTTGCACACTTATTCTTAGCTATCCATGTGAATTCCCATGTTAGTTGTTGAACTTTAACTTTGACTTTTGAAAAGGGCAAAGCCCATAATGAATTATGTGTTGTACATACAAATATCTATATTCCTGCATAATGAAAAAACAAAATTACTAGTCCTGAGTTTACATAAGTAGGAGCATATGTTAATTAGTGGATAAATTTCCACCTCACTGCAATCTTAGCCCTAAATCGAATAATAACTCTACTGAAATCTTATGTGGAATGGACTTTCAAATACTCTCAGCATAAGGAGTGATTCTGGATATTATCCTTGCAATGATATATTATTGTGTGGAAGAAGAAAATCTACAATACATGACCGAGATCCTTAGCAACTAAGCATGCAATTGTGAAAATTGCACATGTTGTAATTATACTAATAATTGTAATTAGGCACAGGAAAGCATTATAGTTTTGAATGGTAGGCTATGGTCACCGAGCTTAATATTGGGATGTAGGGACAATAATGTTGTTGGAAAGGCATAAGAGACGAAACACAAATTTAAACACAAAACACAAGAGTTGCAACTCTTCTACTAATCACACAAAACTTGATTCTACTTACAATGAACTCGATGGAGGGTATTTAAACCTTTTCGACTAGCGACTCTCCTAAAATATCTTGACATGCACACACACTTAACTTAGTTAACTCACACTCTAAATATGGACTGCCCTTAACTTTTCGTCCATCACTCGACTTGAATCAACACTTAGTTAACTCACTCTCTAATTTAGGCAACTCCTCATGCGGGAGAAATTACGATTTCTAAGACTCCCCCTTAATTACGACCATATGACTCAACATAACTCAAACATGACTTAACTTAACTCAATTATCATTGAAACATGTATGTTGGTCTATGTATCAACTAGGCTTACAACAACTCAAAACTTTTACTATTCTATTGATCCGGATTTAAACAGGAACGCAACAAATTACAGAGATAACCATAAACACATAAATGCAGCGGAAATAATACTTCATTTCATTAATGTAAAATATTGAAATATGCTTACAAACAGTAATGGAAATAAACCAACTAGGGCGATGGTAGCTTATCTCTGAGAAGAGATGTGG
>APFE030562772.1:99859-175610 GCA_000404065.3 Pinus taeda
TAATTTTTTTCACATATTGAAATTATTAATTTTTGAAAAATAAGTAATATTATTATTATTAAATTTCCTTTATCTTGGTCAAACTAGCCGTTATCATGTCATTTCTAGCTGCTATTTTTTAGCCGCTGAGTCATGGATTCTCTGCACTCTCTATATAATGTGCTAAATGAGATCTGCTCTTTCAACTTGTCCTGACGATGAACCACACTGGATGGTTCAAAACGCGTCGACATAGGTTTTTCTATGTGATTTTCGCCGAATATTCTTCAAAAAATTGATATGGATCACAGAAGTCTAAGTTCAATAATTCATATAATTGACAACCAATACATAGTCAGATTCAATCCATAAATGTTACCATCATTCGTAAGGATCTACAAATCTAATAAAGTACCAACACCGAGATAAAACATAACAATCCTAATATCCATTTTAGATAGCTTGGTCTCCTATACAAAAACCTGATCACTCAAAAAAGTTATCACTCTATCATCATCTAATATTGTAAAGGGTCTATAGAAACAAAAACATATAACAACTGAAACATTGACAAGCAAAAAACTATGTTTATAGAAAAGTATCAAAAAAATCTTAATCAAATGAAATGGAGCCATCCTCCATCCGGTGTATATAGATGCACATATAAGCCTAAACATATAATGTGGACTACGAAGGGGTAAATTCTTATAATGAGTATGTGGCTTATACATTGGTGCCACATGGTGTATTGAAGTACCTTTACACAGTGAAGAAGGATAATTTTAAGGCTTCATAACTTTTGTATATGGAGCCTACATGATTAGGGAAAAGTTATATATCACCATAAATATTTTGATGAGATGAGTAATGTTAGTTGGTTTATTTTAGTATTAAAAGAGAAAATAAGTTTTTTTTTTATACCCCATTCTCATAATTGCACATTGAGAGTCGGTCTGGCATATTAACCACCTTTGATTATCAGGTTAAATAAGGGGGTGTGTTACAACCTCATTAGCTAATAACAGTTTGTATGTTGGCACCTAGTAAGTTGATGGTCTTAATAGTCGTAAAGGATGTGGTGCACCCCTGCCAAGCCACCTCCTCTTGAGGGTTTAAAGGCGCACTTTCCACCTCTCCTTTTGAACCCATTGGTATGAATACTTTGTAGAGTGGCCTCCTTTTTTATTCCTCAAGGGTTTGATAAAGAATTAGCATCTTCATGTTACCCTCTCTTAAGCCACACATGATGAAGATAATTTAGAGCAATGCTAGAAATCCTTTTGTCTTTCACATGTAATTGTCTCGTGCTTGTACATTAGATATTGAGTCACAACCATACTCTCAATGGGTGGAAGATCACACACACCTAAGAGGAGGAATAAACAAGGTGTGTTGCTTTTAATTTCAAGACATAAATTATAAAAGGGTTATGGATTTTCTCAAGTTTCGCCCAGGATTCTCTATAGATGCGGTAACCCCAAACTTCACATCCAATCAAGATAACTAGTGGGATATATGCCTCAATGATTTTTTTTTCTCAGTCATTAATTTTTTTATTTATAGTTGTCTCAAGACCAAATTAGGTTTTACATCCTTTACTAATCATTTTGTCAATAATGTATTTCCAATTACACTCATGATGAAGGCCAACTTAAATCTATTTTCATGAAATAACTTCTTCAAAGTTTTTATTGCTATACACAAAATTGTCACAAGGAAAATGATTTTTAAATTGTCATAGATACTCCACAAGAACAGTTCGTCATAGCAAATCTTACAAGTTTTTGCAATTTTTTTGTTATTTGATGTCTACTTACGATTAAAATTTAATTTTATAAGCTTAGTGCTCAAAACAATGAGATAAGTTAGGAATGGAATAAAAGAAGTTGAAACAAATACCATGTCATCCACACAATGAACACAAGATGCAACTTTGGAATTCCAAAACAGGAAAACCTAGCAAGAAGGTGAGGACTATACTTGCTATTTTCTTCTCAAATATCAAATGCAAATACAAAGAATTATGAACTTACTACATAGTTGGCATAGATGTTGTGGTCTATATGGTTGCTATAAGGTCTTCTACTTCCTTCGTTCTACTAAGAATATTCTAGTTCCTTGTTCGACCCATATGGAACAATGATCAATAAAACAAGAATGAAACCCCTTCTCTTCCTAGCATCCTAATGTTTAACATGTCTTGAACATTGTCTAGGGCCGGGGTTAGAGATTTTACATGCTTCAATTCTTCATTACAGATTGGGTTTTGGGCTCTCTACAATCTTCTCTAAAGTCTACTCGAGATTAGCTACACGTGTGAGTAATAAGCATTGATGTGGTATTCACTCAGTAGCATGATGGTAAACAACATAGGTCAACTTGCAAGAGGCATAACTTCCTCATACAAATATTGATTAAGGTGATATTTGTGCCATTGGAAAGCTCCTGACTTGTGGAACAGGAGGGTTGGGGACTTCATTTGCAAAATTTTGAGCCATAAAAAACCAAATAATGCCACAAATGGGTTTTGAAAGTTTTAAGACCCCTAATCATAAAAAAAAAACCCACCCTTAAAATGATCCTATAAATCAATAACTCTATTTTTTCCACTCGAAAAGTACCAAATTAGATGACAAATTATATAATGATATATTTTGGATTAGAAAATAAAAAAGACTCTTCCTTACGCTTTAGGTAATCATGCAACTCTCATGTCTCCTAAAGCCAATCTCTTATGATGGCCTCCAAAGTTAAATAATTGACAAAGTACTCATGTAATATGTGTTTTTCATACAAATTATAGACAAGAACAATAATATCAATGGGATTTACTCAAGGGGATTTTCAATACCTTAAATTAAATCTTTAAATTAAACATATAGGGTGCCTTAGATAAGACCATCATGCTCACACTTGCCAACAATAATAGTGTCATGAACAACCACAAAAAAATAAGATAAAATGATTAAGCTTCATGCTTGGGGAAGTTTGAAGTCTCCCAAAAGCAATTTTTTTTCTCAGTAAATACTAAATATATTAAAGAGAGTAACAACAAATTTTTAAGGAGGACAAAGCCTCGAAAGAGAAGAGCAGCATGCTTTCAACCTTACAGAACTGTCCCATGATTGGGAAGATCAGTTATGGTGTTCACAAAACCAGACATAGGACCTTCAACAAAACAACATAATATCCTCAAAAAGCCAACCCACATTAACTTAGACAAAACCAGAGAGACAAACCGCCTGTCCGCCTAAACAGAACCAAAGAAACGAGGAACAAGAGAATATGAGCCAAAACGAAATTAGTGAAGACATCCACGGGAATCAGGTGATGTCACATGACCTTGTCCTGGTTCAATGGCTCCTCCACCACTGGACACGCGTTGCCATACCAGAAGTCATCATGCTTGACTGCAGCATCCTCCCTGTTACCACCAGGAGGAATCGAAGCCTGAAGAGTGTTGCTTGAATTAGCTTCAACAACTATCGAAGCCGAAGCCCCGTGGAGGCTACCTCCTGGAGATAAAGCGCCACCAGTAGCCATGTCTGCCGCCTGCCTTTCATTCTGCGTGTAGGCTTGACCATTTTCATCCCGCTACGGCTCGACACCCTAGCAGCGCACGAATCTGAGGCCTCCCTGAGAAGAATCCGCCTAGTGTGAGCTGAAGCAGGAGGCTGAGACTCCTCCTTCAAGATAATAATGGAAATGTTTGCAAATATGATAGGCCTGAGTAAACTGCTTTGAAACCTGAAATGATAATTCTGAAACACGTGATACGAAAGAGGCCTGCGAGAGGGGCTTGAAGGAGGCGTCATTGCTTGAAAAGCAGGGGGAGTTAATTGATCAGCAGCTTGTGCAGCCTGAGAGTGCCTGCGTCCTCCACGACTTCCGCCCTGACGGCTCCACATCCTGTGCCTAACCATCGCCCGACAGCAAGAGAGGATGATAGCTGAGCAGATGGCAGCGTTGGGTAGACACAAACAACAGGGGAGAAAGCAAACTAGAATCCCATGCCAAGGCAAACCAGGTGAGAAATAACGATGGATAACAATCGCCAGAGCTAGCAAGAGCCGAGCTTTGATAACTAAGATAAATCTTCTGCGGAGAGACTCCAAAAGGGAATGGCAGAAGCAGTAAACCGAAGATTCAAGGACATTATTCTACAGACATCTCGTAATCGTATCGTGTCATTATTCTACATACATCTCTTATCTCTCCTTCGCTCCGGATCGTATATAGCGGTATTTTCTAGCTGGAACAGAACTTTTGCTTGAGTTTTTTTTACGATCCTCTTTCCCTAAAGGCCTCAGTGCATTGGCTGAGGACTTTTGTTTTTGGGTCCATATTAGATTCTATGAAATAGGTTTTATTTACAGTTTATCTCCCCTTAGCGTATCTGCTAACCTGTAGATGTATATCTTTGTCGGGACCATTCTGTTTCAGGGAAATTTGGTCTGGTTTATTCTGCATAGAAGTGTTGTAGGGGTATGCTGATACTAATCAGTCTATCTTCTTTTCCCTATTTTTCTGGTCTTCGACATCTGCATTGGGATTTCTTAAGTCTATTTCACTTGTTTCCGGTCCTGGTTGGTCTGCATAAGGATATGCGTCTGGTACTTTCGAGGAAGGCTCGTGTTCTCTCGTGAACGAACGAAGGGAGCGTGGGTTCTTGGGGTGGCTCGGCCGCGGCTTCTTCGTGGTAAAGAGGTAAGCTGTTTACAGCCATATCTTACAGTTAAATCCTGGGAACTTTGAAATGCTTAGTATATATGGAAAAATCTATCATGGTTCCTGTTTGATGTTTCATTTTTTCTATCTGAGACAGAATTTAGAGATCAACATATGTCACTGTTCTATTTTAACAGTATCTTTGAGGATATGAAAGCATTTTTTATTAAGCAAGCAAAGTTTCTTAACTCAATCTTTAAGATATCGGAGTTTTTTTTTTATATCTAGGCCATGTAAAGATTATAGTTTCAAAATTGGAAACTGGTGGTGCAAATGCAATGGATGCTACATTTGTTGCATAACACTTCCAATTTTTTCATAATCTGGAGTTCAATATTCTTCTAAAGAGACGTAGCTATTCTCCCCGACTTACCTCCTGAGGGCGGTTCCTTCTGGTTTCCTCCTTTCTGGTTTCCCAACCTATCTCTTGAAGGAAAAAACCTCTGTTTTCTTCTCTATGTTTTTCAGGGGCTTTTTATTTATTTTTATTTATTTTTCGGGACCGGGGGGTTCAGTGACGTCGGCTAATGTCCGATATTTTCTTGGGATCTGTCATTACTTGTCGTCGTTCTCTTCATCTTAGTCAGCACCTTCCTTTCATTATCAGTCGCTTACATCATGACCTTTTCATTTCAGTCAGCCAAAGTACACTCGGTCTAGTCCTTTTCCGGAAAGGCTGAGTTCCGTTTTTCTAGATTCATCGATTTATGTCAGGGTTTAGTTAATGGGAATATTTCCCACAACTTGGACAATCCTTTCCTTATCTGGATCGTGCTGGGTTTTGTCAGGTTTCATTAAATTCCGGTCGCATCTTTGTAATCCGCTCATTCAAATTTCTCACATCATCTGTCAGCGTGGCTGACAATTTCCGGGAGCCTCGGTCTTATGGAAATCTTAACAGACGAGTCTAACACTTCCACTATGGTGCAGGTTGCCATTCAAGCAGAATCAATCCACGGGGGATCCTATCCCTCATGTGACTGGTAGTCTACGCTGGCAAGTTTATTAATCTCTCTTTCTACCTTGTCGACATGTGAGATGAAAGGTGGTGGACATGAAAACATGCGACGTGAGCCGAAAGGTGGTGGGAATGAATTCACCTGACGTGAACAAATTGACGGAGGGCATGAATTCCCGCGACGCAAACAATCCCAACGTCCCATTAAAACTATTCCGCCACCCTAGGTTATTAACCTAGACAATGTTTTCCTCTCAGACCGTATTGCCAATCTTCAAAAAATGGACGATGAGCAGATGAGGAATTGGATCGACAGTAAATGGCATTCCTTATTGGGATACATTCCCACGACAGTCAAGCTCATGAAAGACTGGTATAGCTTTCATTTCTTAAGTGTTGAAGACTTGGAAGCTATTCGGACCATTCCATGGGTTCATGGTAAAAGCTTCTTAGCCCTTCATAAATGGTATATAGGATATAATCCTCTGTTGAACACCCCATCTAACAATCTTATTTGGGTGAAGCTACCGGGCCTTCTGATTGAATTATGGACGAAGGAGATACTTACCGACATCAGTAATGCTATAGGAAAATTTGTTTATGTTGACCCAAAGTGTATTGGGGCAAAGGACAAGAGAGTGGCATGGATATTAATTGAGAAAGAATATAGAGGTGGATTTCCAGATCATATTGAGCTTTTCTGGGGTGACTTAAATATACATCAAAGACTTGATTTCTGGGGGATCCCGTTTATATGCTCTGCTTGCCATAGAACTGGACACCTAAAGAGGAATTGTCCTTGTCGTCCGGGTGGTAGAACTAAAGAGAAAAATCGGTAGGATATTTTACTCACTAATCACTTGAACAAAGATCTGAATGGGAATGGGGGCAATAAATCTCAGTTATCAGAAAGACAAATCCTTCAGGTATGTCTCATTTATCATCCTCGCAGGTCTCTTCTCCTTTATTGTCTAAAAGGTTATCTTTAAAGGAAGGCTATTTCACTTCCTTTCCCATGATACCAATATCTCCTCAGGCAAAATATGATAAGCATATACCCTTCCCTAAAACTCAATCTTTGAAGAAATTCTTCTTGGCTGTCAACATCCGGAGAGTTGTTACTCCTGCTGGGAGAGTAGATCATCTTAAATCCATTCTGTATCATCCTGAACCATCTGCTAATAAAGGAATTTGTCCCCCCTTACCTATTTTTCCTCCTTTTCTTGATGTTCCATCTACTTCCCATATCACTTACATCCCATCTTAATCTCCATCTCCTGTAAAAATTTCATCTGTAGCTAAAGGGAAGGCACCTTGTATCTCTGTCACGCCTCAAAATTCACCTGTCTCATCTCCCATAAACTCTGTTGGAAGTGATTTAGACTTTTTGTTGAGGAAAAAATCACTTGAGTTGCATCCCCTCACTACCCACAAACCTGATAATCCATCCCCTATTATTAGTCCTTCCTCCGCAAGGAATATTACTGTTAGAAGAAAGTAAAACAGAGGTAGTAGGCATTTTCGAGGTAGGAATGATAATTCCCAAATTGATTTCCACAACCTCTCCCTAATTGACATTCCTATCATTGATCTTGCTGATAACGGGCCTCTTTGAGTGAGCCAAGCTAGGAGTAGGCCTTCATGATTCACATCCTATCTATGAACATTAGAGGTCTAGGGGCGGACCATAAATTCTTGGCCCTAAAGGATCTATTTTTGTCTTCTCAGCCCAAGATTCTTCTCATTTAGGAGACCATGAATGGAGTTCCTGAATCCATATCATATTTTAGACGTATGTTTCCTTCGTGGCATATTGCTGCTACTAAGGCAAATGGTCAATCTCGGGGGTTGGCTATTCTATGGGATCCTGTTTGGATTTCGGCAAGGGCTTTCAGATGTTTTGCGGGCATCATACTTCAGGCAAATTTTTGGGGTTATTTAGGCTCTTTTCATATATTGAATGTATATGCACCATATAAGTATCGATTTTCCTTCTGGAACCGTCTCCTCACTTCAGAAATTATGGAGATAGAATCAATGATGATAGTTGGGGATCTAAACTTCACTTTGACCTCAGACGAGGTTTGGGGATGTGGAAGGAAGAATGATTCGCTGGTAGGATCCATAAAAGAGGCTATGCTGCAACAAAATTTTGTGGATGTTTGCCCTGCACAGATGGAACCTACTTGGGATAATGGTAGAACTAGAGTAGCATATATTGCAAAAATATTATATAGGTTTCTAATTCATATCAGTTTATTGGACCGATTGGGGGTACCTTTCTCGAATATTATAAAATGTTTCATCTCAGTTCACAGACCCATCTCTCTTTAATGGAGAAATCAAGGTTTCAGAAAAGGCTATCCTTTCAAATTTAACAGAGTCTGGCTGGAGGATGTTGAATTTAATGATCTTATTCAGAAACATTGGCAAAGTAACCTTCCTCTAGACCATCCTTCACCCTCTATGTCATTCTTGAGTAAGCTTGTGACTCTTAGGAAGAGAGTCAAAGACTAGCAAGTCAAAAAGAGACTCTTGAATAGGAAAGCACTATCTGACATACAATTGGAATTGGATAGAACAACTATGAAATTGACTGATAATTCTATTCCTCTAGAATTAGGCTGTCATATCAAGGATCTAGAAAGGAAAAAGCATAATTCACTAGCAATAGAAGAAACGACTTGGAGACTCAAAAGTTGTGCATTATGGCTAAAAGATGGTGATAAAAACACAAAATTTTGCCATAGATCTGCAAACTCCAAGCGGGAAAGGAATACTATTTGGGAGATAAAAGATGAGGAGGACAATCTGTTTCACTCTCAGGAAGACATCACAAAAGAGGCAGTAATTTTTTTTGAAAAAGAATACAAAAGAAATGGGGACTGCGGGATAGAGGATATACTCTTGGGAATTGACTTATTCCCTATTATGTTTGACATGGAGCAAAATGATAGGCTTTTCCAACTTGTCACTGAGGAGGAGCTCCTGATGGTAATGAAGTCTTTTAAAAAAGACAAAAGTCCGGGTCCTAACGGATGGACGATTGAGTTTTTCTTGCATTTTTTTGATCTAATGGAAAATGAATTATTGGGTATGGTAGAGGAATCTAGAGTCAAGGGTAAAATTCACCAACACATATCCTCTACTTACATAGCTCTCATTCCGAAAAAGATGGAAGCCTTCTTGTTTTTGGATTATAGGCCTATATCTCTGTGTAATCTCATTTCTAAAATCATTTCCAAAATCACTGCGGGAAGAATTAGGGGTACTCTATCCAAATACTTGACTCAGGAACAACATGGGTTTCTTCAGGGAAGGAATATCTTGGAGGCGGTTGCAAGCACTCAGAAAAGCCTGCATTCGATGCATACAAAAAAAATGGCAGCGACCATACTGAAAATTGACCTTAAGAAAGCATATGATTGCGTGGACTAGGGCTTCTTAAGATGTCTTCTCATAAAAATTGGCCTAAATTCTCAATGTTCAAATTGGATAATGGCTTGTGTGGAAAAAGTAAATTATGCTATCATCATCAATGGTTTGCCATCATCTTTTTTCTCAGTTGCTAGGGGTCTGAGACAGGGGTGTTCTCTATCTCCTCTCTTGTTTATTTTAGCTATGGATTCATTAAGCCTTCATATCAAAAGAGCGGTCATGGAAAAAAGATGTCGCCCACTGATGATCAGTAGAGGAAATTTCATATCACATAATTTGTTTGTGGGCGACATCTTGATTTTTGGCATGCTTTGTCGGCTTACTTGGAATTGCTTACATGAGATTTTGGAAAATTTCCAAAAAGCTATGGGCCTCTTTATAAATGATAGGAAATCCTCTTTCTATCATGGAGAAGTTAATAGAGAATTTATAGAATACCTGGTTCAATTGTTCAAGATTGAAGCAAAGTCCATAAGCGATGGCATGAAATAATTGGGTTTTCATCTAAAACCAACGGACTACTCAAAATCAGATTGGCTATGGATTACAGACCATTTTTTCAAAAGGATAAATGAGTGGGAATATAAGTGTCTTTCCATAGTAGGAAGAGCAGTTTTAGCTCAAGCAGTGCTGGCTCAAATATCAGTTTACTGGGCTCACCTATTTCATATTCCTGCCAGTGTCATTCATATGCTAAACAAAATGACTGCAAACTTTATATGGGGAGGAAATAAAGTGAAAATCAAATATCACTTGTCCAAACTATCAGACCTTACCCTTCCTAAGAATAGGGGGGATGGGGAATAATGGATCTCTGAACTTTTGGGAGGACTTTGTTATGCAAATCATTGTGAAGAGGTGTGTTTGGGGACAATATATGGAGCAGATCCATTAAGAAAAAGTATAGGGCAAGTAGAGATATCTTGTTTTGGTACAAGAAGGGATCGATAGGGTCTTCTCATGGTTCTGCCATTTGGATGAGTTTTAGGAAAATTCAATCTTTTTTCCTACAAAACCTAGCCTGGAGCTTTCAAACAGGGAATAAGGTAATTATTGGACTTAACCCTATATCGCGCTGGGGAGATGATATAAATATAACAAGACAACTAATTGAATTTTTCCATCGGAAGGGGTTGTTTACATGGAACCAACTCATCTCATACTGGCAGGGGCCTTTCCCCATTTGGAAATATTTGTCTTTGAGCTTAAAAGATTCATTAGCTCAACAGTGGACTCAGATCTAGTGGATTATAAGGAACAAAGGAATCTGTAGAACTGAAGCTGAGGATTTTCTTATCTGGAAGGGGAATGGTGGAAAGGACACGACTATTGTAAAAGGTATCTACTCAAATCTAATCAGGTTTCAATCTTCGCAATCACTTAGCATTTATCACTTATCTTTATGGAAAACTGGAAGCCCTCATAAAATCATCATTTTTCCCTGGTTAGTATTCCATAACAAAAATCTAACGTGGAAAAAATTGCAAAAGAGCAACTGGTTAGGCCCTGGAATATGTTTAAGTTGTAAAGCAGAGGCTGAAAACAACCTTCACATGTTTTTGCATTGCATTCACTCTTTCCAGCTTTGGAGGAACCTTGCTTCCTTTTTTGGTTTCAATTTTGTTCCGCATCCTTCACTAAAAGAAGCTTTATATTGGTGGAGCAACCAGAAAGCAATTTGGAGACCTATTCCTCAACTAGTATTTTGGTTAATCTGGAAATGGAGAAACAACAGTTTGTTCCAAAACAAAAAGGAATCTTTTGGATCCATTTTTGAAAACATCATCACTCTTTATAAGTCCATCCCTCTCAAGGTTTCTCAGCATAAATCAGAAAAATCAAAGGAGCAGACAACAAGCCAAATGAATCTCCCAAGAGCTTATTTTGACGGGGTAGCACAAAATGGTATATGTGCATGTGGGGTTTTCATAATCATGAAAGATCAACATTTTTCTATATTCTAGAATGGGGGAAAAGGAACTAACAACAAAGCTGAGGCTATGGCGCTATCAAGATTACTATACTTTAGCTTATTTCTAAATATTCCGTCATTACAGATCTATGGAGACTCTAAAATAATTATTGATCATGTCACAACAAAGAGTATTATAAAAAATCAACACCTTTCGGGATGGATGAACATAATTGACACACTATGGAAAAGGAGGAAGGATTATTCTATTCATCATGTCAACATATCCCAAAATACACAAGCTGATGAATTGTCAAAGAGAGGACTCCCGACTCAATTGGGAAATTGGAAAATGGACATAAAAATGGAAGCTGAAACATATTCGATTTAGGACTTTTCTCTACCTGGCTCATAATTCTCTTGTTTCGTATCATCTCCCAGGTATGTTTCAAAGCAATTTTTTTTGTTCATAAGGCATTCTCTAGCCCAGTTGGTAGTGATCGACCTCTATTGAGGTTTTTTCTTATCCAAGCAATCAATCTGGTAAGGCACTGCTTTTTCCCTTTGATGTATTGCACATGAATCTTTCATTTTCCGGTACACTTGGGTACTTTTGACTTTCAGGCAATTTTGCTTCTCACTATTCCCAATTTAGCTATACAACCATGTTATTTCTCCCATCTCAGACTATACTCATGTATTTATATGATTATTAGTTTTTAATACTATCGAGCTTTTTTCATACTTAAAAAACCGTTATCAATAAAATGAAACTTGATCATTTTATAATTAAAATAAAATTTATATTCTGTAATAAAAAAATGGTTTCAAACACATGTTTTGAATGCCGCCCACCCATATAAGTGAAGTATGCCATTCGTACTCTCCAGCGTGCGTGTTTGATGTGGTCTAACCGTTGCACGTCCACACTTTCCCATGTAGTTTCCACTCTGCATTGATGTCCATTTGATCGTCGACAATTCCTGATATCACATGTTGCCCGATAATTGACCTGGTCCCATGTGAGACTTCATCCGTTCCATTTGGCTATGACATTGCAATAACTGTTAGTCTCTCTGAGGGTGATACCGTGCCACTATTTCGCTGGGCTTGCAGATATTCGTTATGCGATTTTCCTTTTCTCTTCCACCGTCAATTTTCACGACAGGCAATACCGGCAAAGCAAAGATCTCGAAGGGTGTTGGTTTTAAATCTCGGCCAAGCGTAAAGTGGTAAACCTAAGTGATATTGTTAATTCTAGCGAAAGTTTAATGTTTGATGGCAGAGAATAAAAAGAGGATGAGTTAAATGTGTTTTTATCATTCAATTTAGTAGTTTTTTTCCAATCTCAAAATACACAGCTGCTGATACACACTATCCATGTTTATAAAAAAAATCTTCAATTACATACGTGTCAGATGTTTTTAATTTTTAAAAACCATTTTGTAAACCACCTACCCTTAACCTTAACTACCCCCGTCAAAATAAACCATACAAGCAACTAGTCAAACATGACGTGCCACTCCACCTTCCCAGCATCGCAAAAGTAGACATGCTGAACTCCATCAATAATAGTTTTTTAATATCTTTTTCCAAGACAGCATGAAAGAACTGTATAAAGAATATTTTGTTTCAAAAACGTTGCAATTAGAAAAAACTTTTAAAACCTAATGGCAACCATAGAAATCTCTGTAGATTAGTTTTTTCCTCTGTTTTGACACGAGGGCTTCCCAAGGCACTACTTATTGGCAGACAAATCAATCTAACATTCAAACCGTATGATATAGCTGTCGATTTTTCACATTCGGTATTTTAATTCATTAACATGAAATTCATTCCATGATACGAGGCGACTTATTCTATAGCATTAGTCATCATTTCTTACCCTACCGTGGCCTGAATATTTGCGGCAAGAGTTTTTCTTGACTGGATTTGGTGTCGTGCTGACTGTTAAGCCCTGACCAATCAATGAAGATTATATAACATGCTAAGTTCTTACAAGTTCATTCTCATCTCCCACTTGGTTACGAGCTTCTCGGTCATCATTGTGCAGAGGTTTATTTTTGTGCGATCTGCTAGTTCTTGATTTCCAGGCTCCGCAGGGGCTTATTTGAGGTAAATATATGATGCATTTTTGTTGTGCTTAGTGGTCTCTATTTTGGTTTTCTATTTCATCGTCAAGAATAATTTATAACAGTCTTCACATTCATGGACAATGTGTTAAGATCGGAGAACTTAAGCATATTTTTAGGGCAAGTTTAAGCCCTACTCCGTGTCATATTTTAGGAGGCCTATAATTTATTGGGTGGGGATCTCACTGATGTCCATGTCAAGCACTCTAGAGGAAATTTTAGGAACTCAACATCTTTGATTGAAATATTTAACTAGATCAAAATATTTTTCACACAGGTATTTTATACATAAAAACAATAGCCGCACGAGAAGCCACCACAAACCTAAAGCCCAGTGCAAAATTTCCTTAAAGGCCGCAGCTATGCAAGGGCTTCGCTGGCTAAGCTTGGGTGGCCTCTCCTGGTCTCACTATTCTAACTTTTGATGAAGTGCCATTGTCGATCTAACTTTCAGTGCCTTTATCTGATGGGAATACCAAAAAGAAAGAAATCGACCTCGTGGTGTCTAGTCTGGGGGAGATAGCTAGCACGAGTGAGATCTATAAGGTAAGAGCCTCTCTCATGTAAAGAAGGTAGAGAGAGAGTTTTGAGACTAAATGATTTTTTCTCTATAGTTTAACTAAATAATTTTTTTAAAAGCATAATATATTAAAATAATAATAATGTACAATGACCCAAAATGAAACAGAAGAGGGAATGAGAAGAGTTTTGAGACTAAATGATTTTTTTTCTATAGTTTAACTAAATATTTTTTTAAAGAACATAATATACTAAAATAACAATAAAGTACATTGACCCAAAAAGAAGAAGAAGAGGGAATGAGAAAGGTTGAAATCAAATGGGAGAAGGTTGAAATCAAATGGGATATTCAATGGCTATGATTTGGTCTAATTGAAATGGTGCCCAAAGGACCATTTAACTCATGGGACCATGGTTTATTCCGTCTTCTTCACCTTGATCTAAGCCACCCTCCTCGAAGGGCAAATACGAGGCTGATCCACAGAAAGTAGAACCAGCCAAGTGGCTTTCACTTGCTTGGTCAATCAAATTTTCTTTGGACCTATTTGATATTTGCCCCTGTTCACAGCCAAAATTGACAAGGACTTTAATCGAATCCAATCCGTCCAAGACCATCTGGTCGGGCTAAGTTTTTAACACAACGAATATACAAGTGTTTGGGGTCATAGAGTGTGACTAAAGTCGTATTTTTAGATAGAGTTTGGATGACAGCCAATGTGGATCTCTTCAACTGTATAAACCCTGTCATGAGTTTAAACCCTAAGGTAATTTATTTATTTATTTATTTTTTAATTTGTTTGGAGTTAGATTCCTCAAAGGGTCGATTCCGGTAATGATTTTCTTTTCTTTTCATGTTGTAGAGAGATAAAAAGCTTATTCTAAATAAACCCCTAGTCATTCATTTATTGCAGAATAAGTTGGTATTTAACCAATAATATAAACCCGACAGAATAGTTCCTTGTTGAAAGGATGCTTGACAAAATTAAGATTGAGTTTAAACATAATATCATTTCATATGCTTTGTTTTGTTCTCACATGACTTAGGTGGAACTCTGCAAATGGATTTGTCCTATGCCATGTTCTCTACATATGAAGGAAAAGTTGTCACATGACTTAGAGAACCACTTAGATAATACGACATGGAAGACCCTAGGGAACCCATGAATAAATTTGTGTGGCTTGTAGATGATCATATGGGAAAGTATGCCATTCTATCTCACTCCTTATCCCATCGGCCTATTGAAGAAGATGACCATATTTGGACCATGTATTTCGTTGTAGCCCAATCTCAACTAGGAAATGTAGCTGGCATTGTCTTTATCTCACCCTAAGGAGACACTTTGACCTTTTCGTATAGATTGGAGTTTGAAGCCACTACTAACATTGTTGACTATGAGGCATTATTCCTACAAGTTGACTTGGCAAAAAATATGGGAATCAAGGTGTTGGAGGTATGCAAAGACCCTAAACTCATAATCTTTCAAGTTAAAGACATTTATTCAACTAAGGATGATAGGTTAAAACTTTGCAAAGTGGCCATAACTAACCTGATTGATAATTTTGAGGACTTCACCATCAAGCATATGTGAAGATTTGGATGCCCAAATCTCTAATGCAACAACTGATTACGTTTCTCTTATTTGTTAATTACTGAAGCAAATTATTTGTTGTTTCCTACAGTAAACATTGAAATGAATACATTGCAACCTACACCATTTAAATTATAAACGGAAACAAGAAACTGAACAAGAAAGAGATACAACACATCTATGCATTTATTTTGGACAAATGTCCTCGGAAAAACCCAATGCGGGAAAACTGGTGCAACAGCTGAGGGTTTATTATTAAGTAGTAGTAATTTCTGAGTACAATTCATTGGATGTCAAACTGGCTATCTAATACAGAGAAAAATTGCACAGAACAAGTAGTGAGATGCTCTCACCCTGTCATTGGAAAAATTTGACCCTGATCTCAATGGAAAGAGGCTCTGTGTCCCTTCTGCGTCAGCGTCTGCACAGAATTGCGTCAACCCTACGTAGGTTTTGTGTCACCTTTGCTGGGGATTGCGCTGCTCTTGCTTCTGACCCTCTGCTGCCCAGAAAATTTGATTTCTAGCCTCCTGGTCTCACACCTCAACTCTTGGTTTTTGAAACTTGATTTCCTCAGCTGGAAATTCGATCTCCCTATAGACTCTGCACTGCCACTGTGTCAGCACTAGCCTCTCTGGACGTCATTCTGTCCTCTCTGCCTTGTACTCTCTGGCCCAGGAAAAGACTCCTCACCAGATACTATCCTTGCCCCTCTCTGCAAAAGATCACTATCGAAAATATCTCCGACAGCTGCTCTGCTTCAGAAAATCGAACTTCTGATCTCTTGTCTGTGTGTTCTCCAAGTGCCCCTCAAGCCTCTTCTTATATCTTTATGTTGGACAACCAACGACCCAGATTAACTTCTAATCAATGGCTTAGATCATTTTGGCTTGATCCTCGTCTTCTTCTAGAAGTTACACCCACAGTTTAGATTAATACCCATTAATTTTTTAATTTCCTAAGTTTAGACTTAGGGTCCCGTTAAAAATAATTAATTATTATAATAAAATTGTCTCTGGGTGGAATTTTCGAAAACGATTTCTGGGTATTGGAGAATGCACGTGTCGAAGCTTCCTTGCAAATTTTGAGACTTAGAGCACATCTGATGCTACTAGAAATCAACACTCCCTCTTAGCGAAGAATGTGCTCTAGCAATGCAACTTGCTGAAGCATCACTTTGTTGTGTAACATCTTCTTCTGTGTTGCTGATGTCTGACATCCTGTCCACCAACTACTGTGCAAATACTGCATTTGTAATGCTGCTAACCCTGCCATTGTCAACACTGCATTTGTAATGCTATTAACCCTGCCATTGTCAACACTGCATCCGTATTGCAACTCCCTCTCAATTCTGCATCCGTGCTGCTGCTGGCATTGCCACTGCCAATTGCGTATGCATTGCAACCTTCTCCAACTGTTGCTGCCACTGTATCAGCAACGAAAAAGCATCCCAAATTACTGAACTGGTGTTCAGAATGATGTATCTCGTTGTTGGAGTCTGACTGCTGCTAATCCTCTACGTTGACCCTCTGAAGCCTCTGCGCTGCTCAGTCTTTGGCGCTATTAGCTTCTGTAATTGTCATTCCGACACTCCTCTGCACCAATTGACACTAGTCCGTCCTGCTACTTCTGATTTGGGCTCCCGTAGCAAGGAATTGATTCGAGAGGTGGGCTCCTCAAGGATCCTGCCCATCTGTAGCTCTTTCGAACTATAGCTCTAAATCAGCCCACCTCCCTCTTGGAGGTATCTCGACTGTCATGGCAAACTCATCCTCCTCGATCTTCGTAGTTGCAACTTTCAGATCATGCTTCTCATCTTTGTCCTTCTTTCTGAGAGTACATTGTGTTGCGTAGTGATTGAGTTCACCACACTTGAAGCATTTGATCTTCAAAACATATTTCTTCTTCTTCCGTTGGTCGTGTTGCCCCTTGGATGCGAGCGTTGCATTCTCTTCCTCCTTCTTGGGCTTCAACCCACTACCGATGCTTCCGTCAAGTTTACACTTGACCAAGCCGCTCCTCAGCTCCTCTTGCTTAAGAGATGCCCCCATCTCATCCCAACTTAGCAAAGTCGCCCTGCCTAGGATGCTCTGGACAAAGACTTGCCACTCCTTAGATACTGAATTTAGGGCTAGTCTTACCATCTCAGAACCTTGAGGTGTTGACCCCACAACTCTCGGGTCTCCTGAAGCTTTGCAAGGAATGGATCAATGCGTTCCCCCTTCTGCATTTGCATAGATCTCATATTTTGCTCCAAGTACATCTTTCACTGCTCTGAAGATTCTTGATACAACGTCGACAATGCATCCCACATCTCCTTGGTAGTGTTTCTGCCAACGATGTGACAGACTATATGATCCTTCACTTCCTCGAGGATCATTATTTTTGTCTTCGCCATTTCTCCCTTGTACTTCTTGAGCAGATTTGGATCTGCAGGGTCAACCACCACGTTGTCGATGTAGACTTTGAGGAAATGTTCATCCAAAAGGCATGACACCCTTGCCTTCTAGATCACATAGTTAGATGCCCCATCCAACCTATCCTGATCTCTCAGTCCATTGACTGCCATCTCTGCTAATCGAAAAAGTCGAATAGCCTCCTCTCTCCTCTGTGCAACACTAGACTGGCTTATGCACTCCCTTTTGGAGCTTGTAGATCTGCCCCTCTAAGGAAGAATTCCCGCAACTGTGTCTCTCTCTTCCCTCTGACGTCTTTCTGCCCAGCAACTCCTTGCAGAAAACTCTCCCACCAGAAAACCGCTCTTCACTGAAGGTTCTGCTGCGCTGCTCCCTTTGCCGCTAACAGATTTCGATCTCAAAATCTTACCTCTCTATCGACTCACTCAGAGAGAGATTTACCACGAAAATCTAAGCCTCCTGGCCTGAACTGCGCAAACCCTCTGGGGATTCGAATTGCTGCCTTTGCAGGAATTTCGAATTCCCTTTTTTCTTCAGCGCTGGGTTTTCCGACTCTGCGCTTCTTGCTTCACTTGTAGCTCTGATACAATGTGAAAATTTGGATGCCCAAATTTCTATTGCAACAACTGATTACGTTTCTCCTATTTGTTAATTACTGAAGCAAATTATTTATTGTTTCCTACAGTAAACATTGAAACGAATACACTGTAGCCTATACCAATTAAATTATAAACAGAAACAAGAAACTGAATAGGAAAGAGATACAACACATCTACACAGTTTTTTTTGGACAAATGTCCCCAGAAAAACCCAATGTGGGAAAATCGGTGCAACAACTAAGGGTTTATTATTAAACAATAGTAATTTCTGAGTACAATTCGTTGAATGCCTAACTGGCTATCCGATACAGAGAAAAACTGGACAAAACAAGTAGTGAGATGCTCTCACCCTGTCACTGGAAGAATCTAATCCTGATCTCGCTAGAAAGAGGCTTTGCATCCCTTCTGCGTCAGCCTTTGCGCAAAACTGCGTCAACCATACGTAGTCTCTCTGTCACCTCTGTTGGGGACTACACTGCTCTTCCTTCTGATCCTCTGTTGCCCAGAAATTTCTATTTCTAGCCTCCTAGTCTCACACCCCGGCTCCCGACTTCTGAAACTCAATTTCCTCAGTAGGAAATTCGATCTCCCTCTAGGCTTTGCATTGCCACTGCGTTGGACAACGTTAGCATCTCTTTGGACGTTGTTCTGTCTTCTCTGTCTTGTACTCTCTGGCCCAAGAAAATATTCCTCACTAGATACTATCCCTTCCCCTCTCTGCAAAAGATCGCTATCGAAAATCTCTTCGGCAGTTGCTCTGCTTCAGAAAATCAAACTTCCAATCTCTCCTCTGTGTGTTCTCGAAGTGCCCCTCAAGCCGTTTCTTATATCTTTTTGTTGGACTATCAATGACCCAAATTAACTTCTAATCAATGGCTTAGATCATTTTGGCTTGATCCTCGTCTTCTTTTAGAAGTTACACCCACAGTTTAGATTAATATCCATTAATTATTTTAATTTCCTAAGTTTAGACTTAGGGTCCCATTAAAAATAATTAATTATTTTAATAAAATTGCCTTCGGGTGGAATTTCCCAAAACGATTTTGGGTATTGGAGAATGCATGTGTCTAAGCCTCCCTTCAAATTTTGAGACTTAGGGCGCATCTGATGCTACCAGAAATCAACAACATATCCCAAGAAGCCAGAATGATTTAGTTAATGCTCTAGATTTTGTTGCCTCATCTTGCCAGTCATTAGAAAATGTTACATTTGGGAAAAACCAAAGTGTTATTTTGTATAGGCCATGAATCTAGATTAATCTTAAACATTGGTAGGTCTTTGACGATGATAAACAAATTAAGAGATTTTTCACCAATGAGGGGGAGTTCACAAACAGGAAAATTGATTGGAATGGCTTAGATGGCGTATTTGAAGTTATTGAATTGGGTAATAAGGATACAATTCCAAGAAGTTTGGTTCCCTTTGAAGAAATTTTCGGTGGGCATGGCATAAATTAATAAAGGATAGAGTCCCCTAAACCCGAGGATTATGTGGAAGTCATCGTTGGATCAGAAAGTGGTTCAAAGATTGTAAAATAGGCAAGTCAAAAGTAGAAAAGCAAGAACTCAATGCATTAATAAGAGAATATTGGTATATATTGCTTATACTAGGACCTAAAGGCACACAAGGAAAACATCATATAATATACAATCCCTTTGAAAGTAGGAGCTAAGCCATTCCAATAAAAGTTGAGGACAATGAACCCAAAACTGCACACTTAGTCAAAAGGGATATTTAAAAATTGTTATTTGCTAGAACCATTGCTTGTACTAGACAATCATCTTTGTTAGCCAATTTGGTCGTAATAAGGAAGAAATTTGGAGAAATTAGGCTATGCGTAGATTTCATGTATCTTAATCAGTTATCCTTGAAGGATAATTATCTTGGTCATGGAGGAAGATAGGAGTAACACTACTTTTATTGCACCTTGGGGTGCATTTGAGTATCTTAGGATGCCTTTTGGGTTGATGAATGTTGGTCTATTTTTTAAAGGGCCATGGATTTTGCCTTCAAGGATTTAATCAGTAAAATTGTTGAAATCTACCAAGACGACTTAACAATATTTTCTAAGGATAGAAAGTATCATGTCCGACACTTGAGGCAAATTTTTTACATTTGCAGAAAGTTCGAAATATATTTGAATCCAAAAAAGTCAATGTTTGGTGTAGATGAGGGCAAATTATTGGGTTAGAAAATGTGAAGTGGCAACTTGTTAAACTTATTTTTTTTAACCTTGATACTTGCTTGTGAATCTTAGTTATCTTCTTTATGCTCCTTTCTCTAGATCTTTTCATCAAACAATATCAAGAAGCAATAACAACAAAGAGGACACAGATGTAGGCTCTTAGCCAAGGCAAAACCCCTCCAACGGGAAAACTCTTCTCTTCTTAGAATTTGCTTCAAATGAGATACAAAGACCCAATCTCTAGACCAAGTCCTTCTCCTAGTACCAAGTCAGCCCTTCCTCAAGTCCTTCTTGAACCCGCACCAAACTGCTACACTGCAACTTCGATCTGCCAGCTACAACATTGATACTCGACTTGCAACTTCGGCTTTGTAGCTCTTGAAGTAACCCTAAACTGACCTTCTAGTGGGACCTTCCAAGAGAAACATAACTTTTCCTAAGGTAAGTGAGGTCTAGGTAGAATTTCCTTGCTTCTAGCTACGGGTTTCTGCACTTCGTCCTACTGCAACTTGGCCCTGCAACTTCGGCCTCTTCCTGCAACCCAAAAACCCTAGAATTTCACACTTGTGAGAGAGAGAGAGCCCAAAAACCCTAGAATTTCACACTTCTGAGAGAGATAGAGCCCAAAAACAAAGAAATTTCATCCTTCTTCCTTCTTCTTGACCTTCGCTCTCCTTCTTGCAACTACCTAGCCATCCATAAACTCTTTTTTGTAAATCAAACTTTGTGAGTGTGTCTCCAAATGAAGTCGAACTGCTTTTTATATAGCCTTCTCAAGGGGTCAAATTCCATCCTTTAGGCCAACTTGAGGATCCCAGGGCTGACTTGTACTCTTGGAGATTCCAGGACTTTCTAGATTCAAAATAATTGTTTTTACAATTACAAATTGCCTTGAAGGGGCTTATAAATATGATGTTGACTCATTTGGCTCATGATAATAAATCCTAAGACCTAACAAACCATAGAAGCACGAAGAACATGCTTCTACCTAAAAAATCATCAATAATGAGCATGAAACCCATGCTTTAATAATAATGATTTTCTTTTCTTTTTCTTGTTTGTTACATAGGATACATATTGAAATGAGTACAACAATTATGAAGACCGAAACTAGTTACGTTTCTCAGCGCTCCCTCTTAACTAGGGAGGTATTCATAATTGTACAACTACTACAACATCATATCTCAAAATGAAGAGTTCTCAAGAAGAGTAAGATTGATAAGGCATACTGTAAGCATTATCATTTTAACCAACACTACCCCTAAGGCCTAACTGGACAAGCTCTTCTTTTATTCAAGAGCATTATGCTGGGAGGCTTTATGTGTGATACTGCACTATCTCTCTAAGGTTCATACCCCATCCGGATGTTCACAAGGTATGTCCCTTTAGGACTATTCTTATCTTGGATCTCCATATTTGAGTCCTCAAAGAATATCAATCCTCTTTTATCACTCTTCTCTTGGATTTTTGTCCCATCCTCAAAGAGTGTCAGTCTTTTCCTTTTCATGGATGTTATATCCTTAAGGAAACCACAAATTCTTATCCAATCCTCTGTTATTCTCTCTTCATCATCTGAAGAGGGGAATGCACATGTGATGTACATTATCACTCCCTCACAACCAGAGAGTATATCCCTATTCTCCCTTAATCTTGAGAATAGATCCTTGCTCCATATTCAAGGAGACTCCTTTTGCTCCCTCTCAAACCAGAGGAGATTCCTTCCTTCCAATAATGGAAGTGAACACCACAAGCCTTTACAACTTGCCTTCATCAGAGTATCAAGTACTAGTTCTCCATAACTACATGGCTCCATCTTTCTTTTGTGTTGCTTGTTTTCTTTCAAGGTATCATGGAGCCATTTACACTCTTTCGTTCTTGTGACAGGACCCAGGTCATCTTACTTGCTCATCACTTTCTTCTTCAATCATGAAGGCATTGCATTGAGCCTCCCTGATCTTCAACTTGATCATGAAAGTGATCTTCCTTGACCTTCAGGTTATCTTCTCATTCAAGTACCCTTTCAATCCCAATATGGACTCATCTTGACTTTACAGTTGCCAGGTACCAGACAGTCTCAACATTCTTCGTTCATATAGCTGAACTTGCCCCAACTATCATCATGTATTCCTGCAACATTCTTTTCCCGGTAGCTAAAAATAATATGTTAGCCAAATAACCAAACCATAAATGAAATAGACTTACCTCACCATGGTGACCTTCTTGTACTATCATCATCCACATTGACCATCTCCACTTGATTTTTCCTCATGCATTTGAGTGCCCAAGGATCGAACTTGATTACCAAGTTACAACTTTTCTTCCAGAGATTATACTAGATGTTAATTAATGTCAAATACATATTCTACAGAAAGTCCCAATCTCCTATACATTTCTTAAGTAAGTCACATTCTATCAACATCATAAATACTTGAGCATAATTTTATAAGCAACTTTATTCCACAAGATTCTCATACACATGAATCTTATATGAAGTTTTTTGTCGACATACATTCCTATGCTTTCATCCAATCATCTAGTTGTAATTCACAAAAGGTTTGTATCTTCACCCATTGCAATCCTTCGTCCCTTTTTACCCACATGATTCCACATTACATAGAATACATACTATTCCTATCATGACGCCTTTCCTAAGTATATCCAAATGATGGTCCTTCTTGGATATTGGTGATTCATTTCAGCAAGATGACAACCTCTAACATAAAGTTAGATAATATCTGGATGAATACTATGCAAAATGGTCCAACATTCTATCATAGATAATCTCTACTAAGCAACATAATCATAAATTTCAAACATATTACTATCATATGCTTCTATCCTATGATGCTTATGCCTAACATATCAACTAAAAAAAACATTCATAGAGAACCTAGAAGTAGTAAAGATCCTCCACTTCTTAATTCTTTGCCTACTTCTCTGGTTCTCCCATAGCTTTGGCTACATGAGCTTCATTTCTATCCTTTCTCTTATTGTTTTGTTGATTTGGATAGTTCCTCTTGTAATGTCCAAACTCATGGCACTTGAAACATTACACCTTTGACATATCTTTCTTCTTGGACTTGCCAAACTTTCCCTTCTTCATCTTCTTGACTTGGGGGCTAGAAAGGCTTGAGTTTGCTCATTAGATCCATTGTCATCCTTGACCTTGACCCTTGACTCTTCTAGAATGCATTGTGCCCACAACTCATCAAAGGGAGTTGAATCTTTCTTGGAGTAGACACTTGTTGCAAAGTTGCTCCGTTCCGGTGGCAATGCATTCAGAACACATATGGTTGCCTCAGCATCAATGAAGGGTTCCTCAAGTCCTTGCAAATGGTCTCTTAACTAAGAGACTCTCATGAGGAAGGATGCAATATCCTCATCATTCAACTTCCTCATTCTATACAACTTGTTTCGTAATGACATCTTTTGACTTGTTGTACTTACATAGTACAAATTCACTAGCTTGTCATACATTGCCTAGGAAGTCTTTAGGTTTGCCACAAATGGAGCAAGAGAATAAATCACATATACATTAAGTAAAGTGCAGATAGAACATTAAACGATCAAGAGAAAACAAGCCAAGGCAAGAGACACAAGATGTGGCGGCTAGCCAGGGACAAACCCCAATGCGGGAAACCCTTTGATCAAATCTTCTTTTATCTTCAATAGTTCAGCAGAGAGAAATAATACAAATTTAGAATTTTGTAATTTTATATCAGCGGCAGCAAACCCTAGATCAACGAAGTCAAACCTGGTCAAACGAGTTGAAATTGACCTCCAATATGCTTGGTCAATTTTTGGTCAACTAGCCCTCGAACAGCTTGAAGAAACAGCCCTTGAACAGCCCCAAAAATGCAGTGAAACTGCAGTTGACTGAAGTCAACTTGTTGCCCCAAACTAGGGCAGTCAACGCTAGTCAAACTAGAGGTTGGATCACCTCGGTTTTTGTGCCAAAATCTGTGGCCTGCCTAAGAGAGGCAGCTACACCAAATCCGCATTCCGAGATGGTCAAACACTGGTCAAAGAGATGACCTGCAGTGTTTGCGTCCTTCCTGCATCTGCCTTGCCCTACTGCGTCTTCTTTTCAAGCCACACGTGTGAGAGAGAGAGAGGCTCCTTTTGATGCGTAGGAGAGAGAGAAGCTGAGTGATTGGGTGAGTTCCAAATGACTTAACCTCTCTTCTATTTATATGAAACGCTAGGCATGTGTGCCACACACTTAGCTGCTGGTTGACCTTGACAATTTCTCAAGTAATTAGAAATAAATTCATATCTCCATGAATACTTGTCGGAATTGGATGATCTTTAGATCAATCCTACACCTCTTGACAAGAGGAATCTAGGAAAAATATCAGCAACCATAAATAAGGTGACCCACATGGAGTTTGGCCCTAGTTGCCAATTTTAACAAATTAGGATCCTTTGAGCTCTTCTCGTTTCGTGTACCTTGCTAGTTCTTGTGTCTTGTCTTTTTCAGGCTCAGTGACTTCTTCGGTCACATATCCCATCACATCTTGCTCTGTGAGTATCAAATTAGTCCTTTTCTTCCATGCTAGATATTTTGAAGCCCCAATGAGCTTATTGTTTTCCTTGCATAAAGAACCTACATGATTTGAAGATTCAACCATTATGAGATAGTGTGATACTTACTTGAATAATATCTCCAACCTTCTTGATGTCTTCAAGATTTTTGGAGAGTTCTTGATGATGCCCTTGAAAGATGTTCCCTAGGATTCCTCCACCAACAACTTCCAAGATTGATGCCTCACAAATAAACTTCGTTTTTGCGAGATCAATACCCTCCTTGTGAGATGGATGTAGTTTTGATCTTCTTCAATGTAGAAACCCTAGATCAGAAGGGTCTTTTATCAACGAGCCTTTAACCAGATCCTTTTCAAGCTATAATCTTCTTCATTTAGGCCTTGAGAGCTTCCTATCCCTTGATCAACAATTCTTTCTAGTGTACTTCCAACTGCCTTCCTTGCTCACCTTAGCTCTGATACCATGTTAGAAAATGTAAAGTGGTAACTTATTAAACTTATTTTCTTTAACCTTGATACTTGCTTGTGAATCTTAGTTATCTTCTTTATGGTCCTTTATTTAGATCTTTTCATCAAACAATATCAAGAAGCAATAACAACAAAGAGAACACATATGTAGGCGCTCAACCAGGGCAAAATCCCTCCAAGGGGAAAACTCTGAAACTCTTCTCTTCTTAGAATCTGCTTCAAATGAGATACAAAGATCCAATCCCTAGATCAAGTCCTTCTCCTAGTACCAAGTGAGCCCTTCCTCAAGTCCTTGAATCTGCACCAAATTGCTACACACTGCAACTTCGATCTGCCGGCTACAACACCGTCACTCGACCTGCAACTTCGGCCCTGCAGCTCCTGAAGAAACCATAATTTGACCTCCTTTTGGGACCTTCCAAGAGCAAGAAAACTCTTCCTATTGTCAATGAGGTCTAAGCAAAATTTCTTTCCTTCCAACTACTGGTTTCTGCACTTCGTCCTACTGCAATTTGGTCCTGTAACTTCGATCTTGCAACCCAGAAACTGTAGAATTTCGCACGTGTGAGAGAGATAGAGCCCAAAAACCAAGAAATTTCGTCCTTCTTCCTTCTTCTTGACCTTCGCTCTCCTTGCAACTACCCAACTATTGATCAAACTCTTTTTTGTAAATCGAACTTTGTGAATGAGTGTGTCTCCAAATGAAGTCGAACTGCTTTTTATATAGCTTTTTCAAGGGGTTGAATTCCCTCCTTTAGGCCCTAGGGCCAACTTGTACTCTTGGGGATTCCAAGACTTTCTAGACTCAAAAATAATTATTTTTACAATTACAAATTGCTTGGAAGGGTCTTATAAACATGATGTTGACTCCTTTGACTCATGACAATAAATCCTAAGACCTAACAAACACTAGAAGCACGAAGAACAATTTTTTACCTAAAAGATTATAAATAATGAGCATGAAACCCATGCTTTAATAATAATAATTTTCTTTTCTTTTTCTTGTTTGTTACATAAGATACATATTGAAATGAGTACAACAATTATGAAGACCGAAACTAGTTACATTTCTCAACAATTATATCTAAGGATGGAGCGAACATAGATCTTACTAGGGGAGAAACCATTTAAAGTACTTGCTACCTGGAACCAGGAAGGTTTTCCTATCATTCTTTCTTAAGATTGACTTTATTTGAAGGTTTATTCCTCACTTTGTTGAGATTATGAAACCCATTTCCAGTATGTTAAGAAAGGACCACAGATTTAAATGGGATGACCATAGTAGAGATGCCTTTTGAGAAATCAAGAATGCTATAAGTATGGCACTAGTCTTGGTTAGTCTTGACTATTCTAGAGATTTCTTAATTATTTCCTTCAATAGCCAATGTCTTGTTGCAAAAGAATGAGGAAAATCAAGAGCAACAAATAATCAACATGATTTAGGTTCTTAGGAGTTTTGAGTTAAATTATGTAATATTCCTAATGTTAAGTTATGGTATGTTCTATGCTTATAACAATTTACTTCTTTTTCTTATTATATTCCACAGATTAGCAATCACATGTACATAAAGTAAAGTGTAGATAGAACATTAAACGATTGATAGAAAACAAGCCAAGACAAGAGACACAAGATGTGGCGGCTAGCCAGGGACAAACCCCACAATGTGTGGAGAAACCTTTGGATCAAATCTTCTTTTATCTTCAATAATTCAGCAGAGAGAAACGGTACAATAAATCTGATTTATATCAGCAGTAGCAAACCCTAGATCAGCAGCGTTAGCGTTAGCGGCTTCATCATCAAACTAGGGCAGACTATATTTCACAAACCGACTGTCGGATCGACATGATTCCACCACCAAAAGTTTCGGCTTCCAGAGGAGGTTTAAATGAACCTACGACGCAGTTCAGATGAGGAGGTCTTCTAGTCCATGCAGGTCAAACTTTACTTTTGCAGTTGCAGTTTCAGTTTCAGCAGCTTCCTTCAAACTAAGGCAGTCGATATCTTGCAAACCGTTTGTCGGATTGACTTGATTCCACCACCAAAAGTTGCGGCTTTCAGAGGAGATCCAGATGGACCTACAACGCAGTTCTAAGGAGGAGATCTGATGGTCAAAGCTGGTCAAATTTTGGATCTGCAGTTGCAGCTTCAGGTTCAACAGCGTCTGGCTTCACATGTGTGAGAGAGAGACCCTTTTCTGCGTAGTAGAGAAGAGACTCTTTTCTGCGCAGTAGAGAGAGAGAGATGTGATGAGATGAGTGTGTCCAAATGAGGAAAAGTCCTATATTTATACACAACGTTGGTGTTTGAATAGATGCGATTGTTGGGCTTCTAAACATACATGAGTTGTAGGTCGGCTTGATAATAATTCCATAATCAAAATAAATTCATATATCCATGAATACTTATCGGAATCGGATGATCTTTATATCAATCCTACACCTCTCGACGAGAGGAATCTAATAAAATATTATCAACCATGAATAAGATGACCCACATGAAGTTTTGCCCTGGTTGCCAATTTTAACACTCCCTCTCAACTAGGGAGAACTTCATCTGCAATCTATCTATCGGTCGTTACTATTCATCCATCAAATGCACTGCCCTGTACAACTTGACCCTTGCCCTGCTCTGCTCTATTTTGCTTGTTCTGCTTTGTCTTGTTGTGCCATGTACTGATCTGTATTGTTCTGCTCTGCTCTTGCATGGTTCTGTTCTGCTCTGCTCTTGCATGGTTCTGTTCTGCTCTGCTTTTGTCCGAATTATGAAGAAGAAGAAATGACTGAGGATGTATCATACTGACTCAAAGTCAGTCTCAGAGTATGTACCACTGGTCCCAGACCAGTCTCAACCAACCCGAAGTCAGCGTCATAGTGAGTACAACTCCATTGGTCCGAGACCAGTATCATCCTCCACTGACTCAAAGTCAGTCTCAGAGTGCGTACCACTGGTCCAAGACCAGTCTCAACTGACCTGAAGTCAGCTTCATAGTAAGTACCACTCCTACCACTTGTCCCATACCAGTATCGCAGTCTCAGAGAGTGTACCACTGGTCGCAGACCAGCCTTAACCGACCCGAAGTCAACGTCATAGTATGTACCACTCTCATTGGTCCCAGACCAGTACTGCACTGACACGAAGTTTGTCTCAGAGTATGTACCACTGGTCCCAGACTAGTCTCAACTGACCCGAAGTCAGTGTCATAGTATGGTACAACTCCTACCACTGGTCCCAGACTAGTATCATTGATCCCAGATCAATGGAGGTCATCCTAGCGTAGGGAGTACGGTAGATACAATGATGTGTCCATCGGTACTACTATGGTCCCTAACTTCATTTCCCTGCTCATTGATCAGATGAGAGGTACTTCCCATGAGTCCCAGACTGCATGGGTAGGATGCCTCGACAGGAGAACACATCAATCCTGTTCCTCGACAGGAGAACACATCAATCCATGCTACAAGCCATGGAGAACACATCAATCCAGGCCCATGGAGAACACATCAATCCAGGCCTCACAGGAGAACACATCAATCCTGCTACAATCGCCATGGAGAACACATCAATCCAGGCCTCACAGGAGAACACATCAATCTTGCTACAATCGCCATGGAGAACACATCAATCCAGGCCTCACAGGAGAACTAATCATCCTGCTACAATCGCCATGGAGAACACATCGATCCAGGCCTCACAGGAGAACTAATCATCCTGTTACACAGGAGAGCGAATCATCTTGTTCCACAAGAGAGCGAATCATCTTGTCCCATAAAAGAGCGAATCATCTTGTTCCAGTGCGCACCATCAGGGGAGGTTGAGTCACCCTGTGGTCGTATGTTGCTCTTGTAAGAACCGCAAGCCCTCAGAGCTCCCAGAGCTCAATGTATGCAACATGCAGGACCCTTGTACAAGGGTTTCTTGACGACTCCAAGTCATTTGGGAAAATCACAGATTAGATTTTTCCTCGGGGCTTTGACAAGGTGTATCGACCTGTACACCATCTTAATGTGATGGAGCCTCCTTGCTCATCGACTTATCATATTCCAGATGATGTCTATCTGCTAGAGTAATCAACGAATACGGGATTCCTCAATAATCGAATCCCACCTCTGGTTGTTACAGAGAATCACAGTGGTATGTGTTCAAACACCTCACTGAAGAGCTTCCCCAACCAGGTAGCTTCATATGAGATCATACTTGTAGATATGTATCTGGTCTTGGTGGTGCTTATGGCAATCGACTTCTACTTCCTGCTCATCCATTATATCGAAGCAGAATTTGAAGATAAACAACACTAAAAAGTGCTCCAGTGATCCTCCACACTACTTGCCTAATCAACATTCGAATAGTCATGTAGTTTCATATTTCCGGCAGTGTATCTCAATCCATGAGAGATTGTGTCCTGAAGACATCTCAGAAGATTCTTGGCACCAAATCTAGTGAGGCTCAACCAAATATGAGCTCACAATGCTAACTGCAAAACATATGTTTAGATGGAGGTTCACCAAGAACATCAACGTGAATGAGTTTTTGAAACTCAGAGGCATTTCCCAAATCTGGTTCGACATCACTACCACATAACTTCTGAAAGTTAAGATCCTCGAGGTAGTCACAGGCTTGCAGTCCACCATACCAAATCTTTTCAGAATCTTCACCACATATTTTCCTTGAGATAGGAAAAATTCCCTTGGCTTCTGCCACACTTCAAGTCCTTGGTTCTTCATTTCAAATTCAGAAGCCAACTCCCTCTTACATTTGTGAATGAGAGGGTATGCACCTGTTAGAAAGAGGTCATCCACGTACAACACCAGTCTGAGAGGTTTGTCGTCTTCAACCTTAAAGTAAAGGTTAGGATCGGTTTCACTCCTAAAGAATCCCAACTTCATCAAGTAGCTATCGATCCTCTCATACCATGCTCGGGGTGCTTGCTTCAGCCCATAGAGAGCCTTTTTCAACCTGCATACATGGGATTTTCAATCATAAATCTCAAATCCTTTGGGTTTCTTCACATGGACCTCTTTTTTTTTTTGATCGAACTGTGCAAGAATGTGGTCTTGACATCCATCTGATGTAGGTTCCATCCTTGCGAAGCCACAAGGGCTATGATCAAGCGGATGGTCGTATATCTGTCAACAGGTGCAAATATCATAGTCTATACCTTCCTTCTGGGAGAAACCACGAGCAACAAAACGAGTCTTATACTTTTCTGTACTTCCATCTGCTGCATGCTTTATCTTGTAAAGCCATTTGGAAGTAACAACTATCTTGTCCGGGGTCTGGGAACTACCCAAACATCATTCTCCATAATAGACTCGTATTCTATGGTCATAGCATCCTTCCATACTTGATGCTTGATGGCATCTGAGAATGATGAAGGCTCATTTTGTATGATCGTGCTCATGATGGTCAGGTATCCCTGATACCTGCTGGGTTTCTTACTTTCACGGAAGGTTCCTCGGGGTGCAACATGTCTTTCAGCATCATCAAGTATCTCCCTAAGCCATGAAGGCCTCTTCCTGGAAGAGGAAGGCTCAAGTGGATAAATAGGATCCATCGGTTCTTCCACATCAAGCATTGTTACATCATCTACCCATAGAGACAGCTTCCACAATCGTACAGTTCTTCCTTTCCGCCAAACCATTCTGCTTAGGAGTATGTGGTGTAGTAGTCTCCCTCTTAATACCAGCCTCAGATATGCCTGAGTGAACCAACTGTAATATATCGGAGGTCTTGCTTTGACTTGAGGGGAATGGTCCCCTTTTGAGCTTTCCTTTAGCACATCCCAGACATACACCTTCTTTCTCTACTTGGAATTCGGGCATCCCTGTTACCATTTGTCTTACCCCGAGTATAGCTTTATAATGAAGGGGGGCAAACCTCCGATGCCAAAGTTCAGACTGAAGAGATGTGTTATAAGACATGACACCTAGCGGACTTCCATCGACCTGATATAATGAATCAACACTAAACCCAAGAGTAAAGGCATCTTTAACATTATTTTTCCATATACGTAACTTGCCATTGCTGAAGGTTACCTTGTAGCCTTTGTCTTCCATTGCCGAGATGGACAGTAGGTTCTTTTTGAAGTCAAGTGCATTTAATACATCCTGGAATTTCTAGCCTTCTTGAATGGTTTCCTCTTCCTCGATTCCCAGCTCTCCTCTTACCTTTGCTATTGAATTTGTCATTCCTTTGATTGCCATTAAAGGGATTTTGATCATCATCCCGGTGTGAGTCCTTTCTATTAGGGCACTCCCTTGCATAGTGACTTGTTTTATCGTAGATGTAACATCGTCATTTTCTTCCACCCTTAGGTCCAACCTTTTCTTTTGATTTAGTCCTGCAATTATTTCTTTTCTTAGCATGAGAAGAAAAGGCAGCAAGAGGACCTTTAGTCATGGGCATTTCTTGCTCTTCTTCCCTTGTTTCTTCTTGAATGCATCTAGCCATTAATTCCTCGAAACCAGGAATTACATTATTGTTCAGAAGAGTAGTCCTGAACACGTACCATTCGGATAGTAATCCTTCAAGAGTCGTGAGTTCTATTTCCCTGTTAGTAATAACCTCCCCAATAGATAGTAGATCGTTCTTGATTTAGGTGATCTTTAAGAAGTATGCTTGCATACTCTCATCTTTACCCTTCTTGATTTCACTCAGCTTATTTCTAAGAAACAAAACTTGATTTGCATCTTAACTTTAAAATAAACTCACCAATCTATCACAGATTTCCTTGGAGGTGTCCAGTTCGGAGATGTAGGCCACCAAGTGCTTGTTGATAGAGTCCCGGATGATCTTCTTTGTTTTGACTTCTCCATTTTTCCATTTGTTCCAGGCAGCAACATATGCATATGATGGAGGCTCAACAATATTGCCTCTCACGTGGTCCAACACTCCTTGTTCTTATATGGTTGGATCGATAGACATCTTCCATCCGTGATAGTCAGCTTTCTCACGAAGCTTGCCTTCGGCAGAGTGTTGAGGACCCCATAGTTCTTTTAGGATAGCCTCGCCAATCTTCTCTTCGGTGATTGCTCTTGCTCTTGCTCTTGGTCGGGCTTTGTCTTCACCTCGGTTCTGATACCATGTTAAGTGATGGTATGTTCTATGCTTATAACAGTTTACTTCTTTTTCTTATTATATTCCACAGATTAGCAATCACATGTACATAAAGTAAAGTGCAGATAGAACATTAAATGATCGATAGAAAACAAGCCAAGACAAGAGACACAAGATGTGGCGGCTAGCTAGGGACAAACCCCACAATGTGTGGGGAAACCCTTTGATCATATCTTCTTTTATCTTCAATAATTCAACAGAGAGAAATAGTACAATAAATCTGATTTATATCAGCAGTAGCAAACCCTAGATCAGCAGCATCAGCTTTAGCGGATTCATCATCAAACTAGGGTAGAAGATATCTCACAAATCGACCGTCGGATCGGCATGATTCCACCGCCAAAAGTTTTGGCTTCCAGAGGAGGTTTAGATGAACCTACGACGCAGTTCAGATGAGGAGATTTTCTAGTCCACATAGGTCAAACTTTATTTCTGCAGTTGTAGCTTCAGTTTCAACAGCTTCTTTCAAACTAGGGTAGTCGATATCTTGCAAACCGTCCGTCGGATTGACTTGATTCCACCACCAAAAGTTGCGGCTTTCAGAGGAGATCCAGATGGACCTATAGCGCAGTTCTAAGGAGGAGATTTGATGGTCAAAGCTGGTCAAAATTTGGATCTGCAGTTGCAGCTTCAGGTTCAACAACTTCCGGCTTCACATGTGTGAGAGAGAGACCCTTTTCTGCGCAATAGAGAAGAGACTCTTTTCTGCGCAGTAGAGAGAGAGATGTGACGAGATGAGTGAGTCCAAATGAGGAAAAGTCCTCCTATATTTATACACAACGTTGGTGTTTGAATAGATGCGACTATTGGGCTTCTGAGCCTACATGAGTTGTAGGTCGGCTTGATAATAATTCCATAATCAAAATAAATTCATATATCCATGAATACTTATCGAAATCGGATGATCTTTATATCAATCCTACACCTCTCGACAAGAGGAATCTAATAAAATATTATCAGCCATGAATAAGATGACCCACATGAAGTTTTGCCCTAGTTGCCAATTTTAACACCTAATAGGAAATAACAATGATAAACAAAGCAAATTCCATCATGCAACACACAAAATTAAACAAGCAATTAGAAACCAACAAATTTAGTGAAAAATTGCACCAAGTTCAGCCATTTTATTATCAAAGGAGAGAGTACAAATGTATGGAATATGTGCACCTGTGCTTGCCAAAGCAAGCTGGACAAATCCCAGGTGAGAAAATGTGCTGCTTTGATGCTATGAATTGCTTCCTCCTCAAGCTTTGTGCTGTCCCTGGAAATCTGCAAATGCTGGCTGGAAAGAAACCCCTGTTTGAGCTCTCTAGAGTGCTCGGAAAAATTTGGCCAAATTAATCTTAAACTCCCCTCAAATAACCCAAAAAGACCCAGAAAGGGTTGGGTCTAGTTCCAACCTTTTGAAATTACCCCAATGGTAGTGAGCTCCTCCTCCAGTTGTGTAATTCGCACTACAGGGAATTAGCTACCAAAAAACCCTCCAAAATGCTAAGCAAATCCTCAAATCATCCTCCTTATAGGCCCTAGCAATACCCAGTTCCAAGTTCCTTGCCAAGCCTCTTCCTCCTGCAACCTTCTCTATGAATTGCACAGGCCCTGCACTCCTTTGTGCAGGCCCAAAATAGGAAAAAATGGCCTAGTAGATAGCCCCCAATTCAGCTTTGCAATTCACTTGAAATCTCTAGCAAATACACAAGGAAACTAGCTGTCAAAGTCATGAAATCAACCCAACACCAAGATGGCTCTCCCAAGAAATACGCATTCCTGTTCTAGGTTGAGTCTCCTCCAAGTAGTGACTGATTGTACCCGCAAATTCGTCCTGGAACAACTCCGAAGTGTGAAAATGTCTTCCCTTGAGTGGCACTCGAAGTCCACTAAAGATGGAGTTGAGATTCCCGTTTGGAAATCTCTTGTGCTGAACAACACAATGTAGACTTGGCTCAACAACTCAAGTGTACAAGGGCGTTCATTCTAGCTCCTTCTCCCAATTTAAGTTGCTGCCCCATCTCTCGTCCAAGTGGGTCCCCCAAGTCGAATCCCCTCTTCTACCTCTTCAACAAGTCGAATTGCTCAAGGGGGTACAAATTCTCCTTTTTGGGAGTGGTCCCCATCTCCCACTTCTCTCTAAATTTTTCCCCTTTCCTAATGTTGGGAAGCTTTTTCCTTCAAAAATCATAGTGGGGTCCTCCTAACCTAGTTTTCTCAAGTTAGAGGCCAAAAATGTCAAAATTGAGCAAAATTGTTTATAACTTAGCAATATTTGCTAAGGGGGAATATCACAGTCCTCCCCGCCAGAATGTTGCTTGCCCTCAAGCAACTGTAGTGATGGGTGTTGATGTATTTGTTCACCCTACCAAGTGGCATCCTCATCGGGCAATTTTTTCCAGTTGATGAGAAAATCCTTGATAACTCTGCTCCTCAATCTCGCTCCTTAGTATCCAAAATAGCCTTAGGCTCCAAGACCAAGTGCCCCTCATCAGCCATAGGGGGCAACTCTAAAGCTGTTGTTACCTGCTTTCCCAATGCCTTTTTTAGGGAAGATACATGAAATATGTTATGGACACTGCTCCCTGGAGGCAACTCCAACTCATACGCTACCTCTCCAACCCGCATACTGATTCGGTAAGGCCCATAAAAAGGGGGCTTAAGCTTCTGTGCTCCCTTATGCTTGAGTGTGGATTGCCTGTACAGTTGGAGTCTCAAAAATACCAAATCTCCAACCTCAAATTGCCTGTCTATTTTGTCCCCGTCTGCATACACTTTCTGCTGGTTTTGCGTAGTTTGCAGGTTATCCTTGAGAGCTCTGAGGATATCCTTACTCTCCTGTATCCAATCCTTTGCCCTAGGGGCCCTACTGTCTCCAAAAATCATGTCAACAAAAGTCAATGCATCGTAAGCATACAAAGCTCAGAATAGAGACATACCTATGGACATGTGGTAGGTAGTGTTGTAGCAGTACTTGCCCAAATGCAACCACTATATCAATGCACGCTGCTGGCTTGTCACATAGTTATGCAAGTAGCCCTCCGACCACTTCACAATTTCCATCTGTTTGTCGGTCTGTGGGTGGTAGCTACTGTTAGGAGTGAGCTCAATACTCACAAGTTGGAACAACTCTTGCCGAAACCCGGCCATAAATCTGCTATCTCGGTCACTGACAATGGTCTTTGGAAGACCATGTAGCTGAAACACCTCTCTGAAAATATCTTTGCTTCCTGTGAGGCTGAGTATCGAGCGGAGATGACAAAGAAGTGGGCAAACTTGGTCATTTTGTCGACCACCACATAGATACAATCCTTGCTCTGCATTGCAGGCAACCCTCTGACGAAATCCATCGAAATACTCTCCCAGTTCCTCTCAAGAATAGGGAGGGGTTGCAGCAATCCAGCAGGGTGTGTTTGCTCACCCTTATTCTTCTGACATGTGTCACACTCTCAAACGTGCATCAAAATGTCATCCTTGAGGCTCTTCCATGAAAAGCGCTCTTTGATGGCCTGATATGTCTTAGTGAACCCTTGGTGTCCTGCCAATGGAGAGTCATGGGCAACTTGCATAATCTTCTCCCTCGGCTGGGAATCTGGCACCAAGTAGATTCGGATCTTGTAGTAGATCACCTCGTTCATCACCCTGAACCAGTCTTCCTGTACCCTGCTGTTAAGAATCTCGCATGCATGGTGATCCTTGGAATACTGAACTAGCAACTGTGCCATCCAATCCGGGGTAATGCTCATGAGTGAAATAGTGGCCGACCTCCTAAACAATGCATCTGCCACCACATTCTGCCGACCCTTGACACACTCTGTCAACGTCGTAAGCTTGAATCTTGCTCAACCATTTTTGCTGCCTCTCTTGCAATTGCTTTTGCTTAGGAAGAATCTAAGGCTGTTGTGTTCTGTCTTCACCCTGAACCTGTTGCCCACCAGGTATTGTCGAAACTTGGCCAACGCATGCATGATTGCCAACATCTCTTTTTCACAAATGGGATACAATCGCTCATGGGGGAGCAACTTTCGACTCTCGAAAGTAATCAGATGTCCTACTTGCATCTAAATCGCCTCTATGCCTTCCTCAAAGGCATCGCACTCTAATACAAAAGGTTGTGTGAGATCTGGGAGTGCCAACACTGGGCAACTGCTTATCACCTGCTTGAGGCGCGCAAAAGCCTCTTGCGCTTCCTTGACCCACCTAAATGCCCCCTTCTTCGTTAAATTAGTCAAGGGAGCGGCCAACTATGAGAACCCCCGCAAAAACTTCTGGTAGTAGGTGCAAATACCTAGGAATCCCCTTAGCTCTATCACATGCCTGGGTGTAGGCCAATCCAAGATGGCCCTAATCTTCTCTTGGTGAACTCACACCCCATTCTCTTCTTTAATGTGGCCAAGATAAAGCATCTCTATAAGTCCAAACTCGCATTTGGATATCTTGGGGTATAATTGCTGCTCCTCTACGATGCACAACACCTCCTCCATGTTGATTTATGGTAGCATTGGATGTGCTTGAAGCCTCAAAATTTGCAGGGAGGCTTAGAGACATGTATTCCACAATACCCAGAAATCGTTTTGGGAAATTCCACTTGGAGACAGTTTTATTAAAATAATTAACTATTTTTACTGGGTGCCTAAGTCTAAATTTAGCAAATTAAAATAATTAAAGGGTATTAATCTAATTGTGGGTGAAACTTCTTAAAGAAGACGAGGATCAAACCAAAATGATCTGAGCCATTGATTAGGATCTAATCTGGGTCGTTGATTCTCAACTGGAGGATTATAAGAGGAGGCTTGAGGGGCATTTGAAAGACACATCAAGTGAAGATCAAAAGATTGATTTCTGAAGTAGAGCAGCTGTCGGAAAGAATGTTGAAGTGATCTTTTGCAGTGAGGGACAAGGATAGTTCCGGTTGGAGATTACTCCGGATTCAGGAATACTCAGCAGAGAAGGCAGAGAGAGACCTGGGAGAGGCAACACAGTGGCTAAGTTGGCCAATGTAGGCTGACGCAGAAGCCTTGAGGAGGTTCGAAAATTTGTTGGAGGTATCGATATCAGAAGCCAGAAGCCGGGGTGTGAGACCGGGAGATGAAAGTCGAAGTTTCTGGGCAGCAAATCGATGAGCAGAAGGGGTGACACTGTCCCTAGAGGCTGTGACGTTGGGCTGACACAATGATTGCGCAGAGGCAACCAGGGGTTGTTCATTCAGTGGCTGGATCAGACAGGATCTTCAGTGATAGTGTGAGGTAATCTCACTTATCTCTTTGTTAGTGATATTCTCTGTACTGGATAGCCAGGAAGGCATCCAGAGATTGTATTTAGAAAAATACCACTGCTTAATAATAAAACCCTCAGTTGCTGCACCGATTTTCGACACTAGGTTTTTCTGGGGACATTTGTCCAAAAATAACTGTGTAGATGTGTTGTATTTCTTTCTTGCTCAGTTTTCTGTTTCCACATTTTTATTCAAATGGTGAAGGCTGCAGAGTATTAGTTTTGGTGTTTACTGTAGGAAACAGTAAATAATTTTGTTAAATAATTAACAAATAGAAGAAACATAATCAGTTGCTGCAGTAGAAATTTGGGCATCCAAATTTTCACACTCCAAGTGCTGGAGGTGCTCCTCCCAAGTCCTTCTATTGATCAAAATATCGTCGAAGAAGACCAAAACATGCATGTGTAGCTGTCTACGGAACACATGGTTCATACAAGATTGAAAAGTGGCAGGGGTGTTGGTTAGCTCGAAGGGCATCACCAAAAACTCAAAGTGGCCATAATGACACTTGAAGGTCATCTTTGGGATATCTTGCTCCCTCACTCGAATCTGATGATACCATGATCGCAGATCTATCTTAGAGAAATACTTGGTTCTAAGTTCGTCCATCAACTCATCGATGCGTGGTATTGGGTATCTGTTCTTCGAGGTCTTCTTGTTCAGGGCCTTATAGTCTATGCACATGCTGAGGGTCCCGTCCTTCTTCTTCACCAATAGTATTGATGAAGTGAAGGGACTAGAGCTAGGCTAGATGTGTCCCAAAGCGAGCAACTCTTGTATCGCTTTCTCGATCCCATCCCAATAAGCCTTGGGATATCGATATGGTGTGGTGATCACTGCGTGTACACCCTCCTCTAACTCAATAGTGTGCTCAAAACCCCTATCGGGTGGTCGTCCTGGTGGAATGCCCCCAAGCACTGCTGGGTACTTGTCTAGAATGGCTTGGATGTCCGGATATGGTGGTTTGGACCCAACCCCTGCATCTAATATCTCGAGCTCCACAACCCACTCTATGTCCCCACGTTTCATGTCTGCCTCCATCCCATGCGTTGAAACTGTTTGTGGGGGATATGAGTGCATGCCTCTCAACAAAACCATCTTCCATTGGACCCTGTGAATTCCAGCTCCAACTTTTGCCAATCAGTGGCAACACACCCAAGAGAGTATAACCACTGAACATCAAGCACCACATTGGTGTCTGGAACGTCAACCACAAAGAAATGATCCGTCATCGTATAGTTCCCCATCACCACTGTCATCCTGAGAATGCATCTAGTACACTGCATGGTACGGTCTCTCGACACCAAGACTGAGAAGCCCTCAAAGGACTCTGTGCGTATGCCTCTCCTCTCCACCATTTGGGCATCTATGAAATTGTGGGTTGCCCCACTGTTTACTAACATTGACACATGTTGTCCTTGCACTGTGCCCCTGATCCACATAGTAAGGTACTTCGACACTCTTTGAAGTGAAGCAATAACTCCTACTACAGGTAAGAAAGGACCTCCTCTTGGTGGGGGTGGTGGGCCTCTTCCTCCTCCTCCTCCTGTCGCCTGTGGCTATCTCCTACTTTGTATCATCCTCTAGCTCACTATCATAAAACACCTCTATTTGGTGTGCCTTACCCTTGGTACACCTATGCCCCAGTGCCCATGGCTCCTAGCAAGTGAAGCACAACATCCTCCTATGGAGATCTCTCGAGGTCTCATCGTCCAACTGCCCACACCCTTGAATATCTTGCTGTGGTGGAGTTCTAGTGTCGCAACCCCTTTGTGGGAAAGGAGCTCATGGTGGAACTGGTGCCCTAGCCTTGGGAATTGCATCTTGCAAATCCCTGGCGCAAGATATTGCCTCTTATAAATTGGTGGGTTGTGGGACCTCACTGGCCCACGCAAAGCCTCAGTCAAGCCCTCCACAAATGTATAGATCGTCCTGGCATTTGACAAATCCGACACATCACTGATACCCTGAAAAACTTCGATATGTAGTGCTCGGGGTTGCTCATCTGCTTGAGTTGTGTCAGCTCTTTGAAATGTGCCTTCGGATCCCTCCTGTCAAAACACTCCACAACCCTCCGTGTGAAGTCCTCATAGGAAGTCACTCTGGCATGGCCTAGCGTGGTCAACCCATGGAACCACCAATCATATGCTGTCCCCTCCAAGTGCAAGGTAGCCATTTTGATGTCTTCTACTTCAGTCATCCAGCTAAGCTGAAAGTATGTGTCCAACTTCTCCAGCCATGCCCTAGCCGTGCACTTGGATGACCCATCGAATGTGGGAAGATACATCCTCCCAATGGTATGCTGCAGCTCCGAATTCTGCGTGTCTGAGACCCTTGCCCCCTTGCCCTTGTCATTTTGCTTGAGCTGGTAGAAGTCCCGGAAGGACAATGCAACTCGAAAATCCTCCCCCATAGCCATTCCCAAAAATACTCTACCATAGGCATATCATCTTGTCCAACTTGCTCACCTGCTCTTGAGGGCAAACATGTGGGCAACCTAGTCCTAGTTGGCCCACTGAAAGCGTGTGGGTGAGTCAAGGGGGAATGATGGTCATACTGGTGGGAAGCCCTTGAAGTCTCCCCAAACAAGAAATCTCGGTGAATGCCCTTGTCTCCATTATGTTGTTTAATCTCTTCCAACATTTCTTTCTGTCCCTTGGCCAAGTCATTAATTGCCCTCAAGAGGCTATCAAAAGCTGCCTCCTCTTTGTTCTTGGGTTCCACCATGTCTATTTCTTCTACCCTGTGTCAGGGTCTCAGTATCAGGTGTAATCTCCAGACTCCAACTCCCTCTCTCGGTCCTTGTATCTCTGCCTCTGTAAGTAATGTTCTGCTTTTCCTTTGTGGTCATAGAAGTGTCCTCACAGCTGAGCCAAGACCGAAGCTCTGATACCACTGTGATATTCCTATTGGAAATAACAATGATAAACAAAGCAAATTCCACCATGAGCCATTTTATTATCAAAGGAGAGAGTTCAAATGCATGGAATATGTGCACTTGGGCTTTGCCAAAGCAAGCTGACAAATCCCAGGTGAGAAAATGTGTTGCTCTGATGCTATGAATTGCTTCCTCCTCAAGCTTTGCGCTGACCCTGGAAATCTGCAACAACTGGCTTGAAAGAGACCCCTGTTTGAGCCCTCTAGGGTTCTCAGAAAATTCGGCCAAATTAATCTTGGACCCCTCTCGAATAACCCAGAAAGACCAAGAAAGGGTTGGGCTTAGTTCCAACCTTCCGATTTTACCCCAATTATAGTGAGTTCCTCATCTAGTTAGGTAATTCGCACTACATGGAATTAGCTACCAAAAACCCCTCCAAAATGCTGACCAAATCCTCCAATCATCCTCCTTATAGCTCCTATCAAAGCTCAACTCCAAGTTCCCTGTCAAGCCTCTCCCATGTGCACCCTTCTCTATGAACTGCGCAAACCCTGAACTCCTCTGCACAGGCCCAAAATAGGAAAACTCAATCCAATAGATAGCCCCCAATTCAACTCTGCAGTTCACCTAAAATCTCCAACAAATACACAAGGAGACCAACCCTCAAAGTACCGGAATCAACCCAACACCAAGATGGCTCTCCCAAGAAATACGCACACCTGTTCTGCGCCCAGTCTTCTCCAAGTAGTGACTAATTGTACTTGCAAATTTGTCCCGGAACAACTCTAAAGTGTGAAGATGTCTCCCCTTGAGTGGCACTTGAAGTCCACTGAAGATGGAGTCGAGATTCCCGCTTGGAAATCTCTTGTTCTGAACAACACAATGTAGACTTGGCTCAAAAACTCAAGCATACAAGGGTGTTCGATTCACAAATTAGCAAAAGACAGGGGGAAGAGGCCTTTTAACCAAAATAAAATGTCAAGAATAGTGTCCTTGGCTACATTAGCACCATATCTATCAGTGTTAATTTCCTCCCATGATTCAGACGTCATCATATTAGTTAAAGCTTGTCTCACGGTAGTATTCAAAACCGGCCCAGCTAACTGATTATCGGTCCAACCGGCCAGTTAGCAGGCCCACCGGTTGGAACTGGTCAAAAAACCTGGTCAAACACCCTATTTGGCCAAAAATTGGAGTTAACCGGTCCTAACTGGCCGGTTTAGGAGGGAACCGGCCGGTTTGTGGTCAAACCGGCCGGTTTATTGCTAGGGCAAGTATAACCCCACAAAATGCATTTTTGTGAATTTTGAAGCTGTTTTGAGGGAAATCTGGGGTTGTTTTCCTCCAAAAATAGTCCCTCCAAGAAAAACGTGCCTACCCTCTCATTTTCCTGACACATTTCAACCCTAACAATGTTATGGTAATGTTAAATTCTTAAATTAAAAGTGACATTTCCTTTAATTTTCATTTTCATTCTTTTACTTAAATTTTTAACATTACCATGAAATGACATAGAATGTTTGAGAGTGGTTTCGACCTCATTGGATTTCATATGGAGAAACTAGAATTTTATATTTCACTCAAAATTTAGCAGACTTAATGGTTTTCAGGATTTCATGGTTTGTGGGGAAACAATAAATGCAATCGGAGCTCCAAATGACGAGCAAAACTCCTGATCTAGATCCCATTGTGTTGGACTATATTGATCCAACATCAGAATGGGTGGAGGAGACTGAAGAACTTGTCTTTGAGGCTGATTTTGATATTGACATGGCTTTAGCGGGGGATGAAAAAGATTATGTGGTGGCATCAGAACCAGGATCAGTAGCGGCATCAAGGAAAGGCAAAGAACCAATGGAAGGCACTAGTCATGCAGGTCGACAAACTCGTGCTTCCATTAGGTCCACTTCTATTGTTATTGGTGGCATTGATATTGAGGTTGCAGATCAGGCTGAGGCATCCCCAGACTCTGAACCAGATGATGTCTATGTAGCTCATGATGATGATCTTGTGGCTAGTAGTGGTGATGAACTTGATGATTGATCATGTGTACACTGTAGACTTGTAGTAGGCCAATGGCCTCATAGTGTGCAGCATTGTTTTTGGACTTTATAGGCCATTTAGAACCTCATTGCTTATGTATTTTGCTATTTTGTCGATGATATGTATTGCACTCGGTGCCATTTTGATATATTCACCTTTACATGGTATATAAATGAGCAAACTTGGCATATTTTGTCTCTATTGGCTTGGAATCATGGTTTTAAATCTTAAAAATAGTTTTGTTTCATTAAAAATTAATTATTTAATGTATTTTTCTAAAACCGGTTCGTTTAGACCAAAGCAGTCCCGGTTAGACCGGTTCTGGTCGGTAAACTGGTTCATTAGGTGGACGGGTCCGGTCATCAGTTCATTAGGTGGACAGGGCTGGTCATCGGTTCCAGTTTTAAAAACTATGATTCTCACCTTCACTATCCGCCTAAAGGTGAGGTAATAACTTGCAAATCTTGTTTTTGCAAGTTTAAGCAATTGCAACTTGGAGAAAGTGCCATAAAAGTAGTTTACCCTTATATGCCCCATGATAAATTTAATGAGTTGTTTCCCTCTCTTGAAAAGCTCATTAATCCATCCACATTCTTTATGCTTCACAATATCATGCATCAAAAGTTTCAATGTGTGCACCAAGCACCCGGACCAAAAGCTGTGTGGATGAGTATGCTCAATAACTTTTCCTGCTGCCTTACAATTTGCTGCATTATCAGTGATCACTTGAACTACATTATTAGGACCAACGTCTTTGATTGATTGCAATAGGAGATTTGCAATGTTTTGGGAAGTTGCACTGACGAAGGAGGAGTCATGACATGTAATAAACACTGCACCACTAGTAGAAACACCAAGAACATTTATCAAATGTTGGTTTCTAATATTTGTCCACCCATCTGATACAATGGATACCCCACAATCCACCCACTAATTTGTAAAACGTGTCAAAGCTCTTTGAACCTTTGTTTTTTCTCTTTCTAATAACACTGTTCTATCTATCTCATAGTTGGGGCTCTTGTATCCTTTTGGGGCTTCATAACCATATCATGCCAACAGGGAGAGTGAAGCACATTGAATGGTACACCGCAAGCACAAAGAAATTAAACTATCTTTCCATCCACATCATCCCTCCCAACAACATTAAGGAAATCTCCTATTGTTCTACCTCCAAAGGTTGCAAAAGTACCGTGAGGAGATGAGCTACCAAATCTAGAGGTTGCACTTTATTCATACTGAGTTTTTTGTTTCTTTATTTTTTGTTGTGCAACCTCCTCTATTTGGATGTATTTTCTTCTTTGTTTAGTTGAAACGTTTGGGCAAATTTGCATCCCCACGACACCCTTTTTCTCATCACTGCCCAACACCCCACAAAGATGCCTTCTCACAGGGTATATGAACCACTATATGGTTTTCCTCCATGACAACCATGAGGGCACAAAAACTTGTAGCTTCCGCCACCTTTTCCGCCTTCAAGTTTGGTCAGATAGTTCCATTATGGTGTCAATGCAACTTTTCCCTCTAGTGTTTCAATGTTCTTTTCAGGTTCATCCCTTTCCTCTTCAAACCCTTCCTCCTCATCATACAATGGGTCACTCATATGGGGACCACTATCCTCTTGTTCTTCTTCCCTTCTATTCCTACTCCCCCTTGTCATCATGAAACCCAAAAGTGGAATGATACATAGAAGCCAAAAGAACACCATCTTGGAATATGAATATAGTTGGTGGACAACTTGCAATTAAATAAGCAAGAAGAAAGAATGGGAAAGAGTAGGAGAGGGAGGAGTAAAAATATAAAAAACAATGATAGAAAAATGAGAGAGTTTGGGGTTTGCACTTACCTCTTTAGCTCTTGTATATGGAAGCCCTTCTTTACTCCTCCAAGCTCCTCTTGCTCCTTCTCTCTTCCTTCTTCACTTTTCCAAGCTCTCCTCAAGTCTCTCCTCTCCTCACTTTCTCCTCTCTTCTCCAAGCTCTCCAAAAATACAAGAGTGAGGAAATGAGAAGAGGAATAGAGTTTTATTCTCTTCATTCTTTTCCCTAACCCAAGTTAAACCCACCCCCAACCACAATTAAAAAAAGGAGTTTTGTGGGTTTGCATGGTGGAATCGGTCGGCGGCCCACAGAAGTGGTCAGGATTCGCCCAGAATCGATGCCAATCTGCGACGGATCCATCGGGTGATCCAGACCCAGAATTGTGTCTCAGGCGTACGGTAATGTGGATTGGGCCGAACGGTTCCCACAAACCAGGAATCGTTTTTTTCGGCCCGATCCACGTTTCCGAATTTCCGAGACGCGGTTCCGGGGCCGGATCACCCACAGATCCGTACAGGTTGCGAATCCGGGTTTTGATCTGGGGGGAGGCGTTTCGTGCAACACTGATCTAAATACTAAAGAGCTAAAGTTTAAATATTAGGATATTAAAACATTAAAAGAGAATTCGAGTGATGCTAAAATAGAATAAGTTAGCAATTAGATATTCCATTAGAGTATTATAACAATAGTTATAATTAGAATTAATTTAAAATTAGGTTAAAATATATAAAATTATACTAAAGAATATGGAAATAAAAATATTATATTTAATTAGTATTAGATTGAATTAAAGAGGAATTAATTTTTTTAAGGAGAATGATTAATGATAAAGAAAAAGTGGGGGGTGGGGAGAGCTTAAGGGGAACAGTAAATTTTTGGATTAGATTAGAATATACTAAGAAAAGAAATAGGAGGGAAACAAGGTAACAAGGAGGACAAAAGAGGATCAAGTGAAGGGTGAAAGGGGGGTCACTGACATTAGTGTTAGGGAAACTAGGTTTAGAGGATAGAAAGTGGATAGTGGGTTTCCAAGAATAGCTTAACTGATATCCATCTTCCCGATTAAAGATATTAGGGTGCTTTTTGATTTCTAGAGCTTCCGTAATGATGCGGTTTGAGTGGAAGGGGGTAGAGGCCAAGACTTTGGTTTTATCAAAACAAATTAAATGTTTGGTATTCTGGGAGTGCTCAGTGATGGCATATTTAGTGATTTGTTTATGGTAAGTGTCAGCCATGTGTTATTTAAAAATGTGCTTTGAAGGATTTCCTAGTTTATTATATGTAAGACATTCCATAGGAACAAGGAATCTCATAGACACTAGGGCCAAGCATAGGGTCATTTTTGTCTTTGGTTGATCTAAAGAGCTGGCTAAGTGTTGTCTGGGGTTTGAACAAGGTTTTAATTTTCCTTTTTAGAAGGATTTTGGAAATATGATCGGTAACTCCCTCAATGTATGGAAGGGAGGTTTTGGCTAAGGGCAGATTGCTGGAAGGGTTTTTAGGATTAGGGTGGAGACTCTAAATTGTATGACATTTTCATATATTTGTCACTCCAACCAATGGAGCAGCCTCACACTTGCCTAGAAGTACTTTTAGGAGAAAACTTACATCTATATTGCCATAGCCTGGTTAGTTTGGCCTTACTTCCATACATGAAGGATGTGATGGTGGGAACCATTCAGGTTATATGCATTCATACATGATGATGGCGGGAAAATTCATGTTTATGTGCATTCAAACATGATAATGGGTGGGAAATATCTTTTATATTGATTCTATATGATTTTTACTTATGAGTTGTGTCTGTGTCAGAGAACAAGATATATATTAGATTTTTTAATGTGAATTCTTTGTTCAGGTGATGTGCCTGATATTTCTATTGAACATGTTCTCAACAACTGATAAAACGTTTTTGTTCATTTAAACAGAGAAGCATTTGAACAATGGTGTTGTTTAGAGGGGGATCGGTTCTGTCAAAGCTTTATTCTCATGTCGTAAGTGGGCAATTTATCTTGGTATTCTAGAAAAGACTTTTAATCTTGTTTCGTACATCTGATATTATATCAGGCTGGATATAATTTGAATGTTGATGAAATGCTTCTTGAGATATTTATTATAACTTTCTTTGACATAATTTTTGAACTGTTTCTCGTGTTCAACATAAGGGCAAAGCAAACCATTTTTTTTAGCATTTTTTGGGTTTTCAAGTTTTTTATAAAATAAAGAGAAGCCACCTTTTTTATTTGGATGGTAAACCTGGAAAATCTTGGCCCCACCTCTTGCAATTATATAGCTATGCATGGAGTTTTTGGTGCTAAGTCAGCTCATTACCTTAATTCTGCCCAACACTACTCACAGGGACACCAGTGAGTATGCAAATTGAATATAATTGGCCATATTTAACAAAGGTGGACTGAACCCAAATACCCAAAGGCTACAATAAGACCCATAATGGGCAAACCTCATACAAGGGAGGAGAATGCCTGCTGGGATTTGAACCTGGGTTTTCATCATAATGACTGCTATAAGTTGTCACTAGACCACAGCCAGATAGACTCAAAGAAAATTACCTACCTAAGAAAACTTTTGAATTATTATATCCTTTTTAATGGAAATATGTTACTGCTTAGAATATATATATATATATAATTATCCCATCATGTTAGAATTTTGTCCCCATAAAGAACTTGCAAAATATCGCCTGGAAGAACAATCTTGTTCTCCTATGGTAACTAAGAAATTGCTTTTTCAATGGTCTTTTATACTGTTAAAGAGGAGATCATAAATTAAAAAATGTATCTTTTCCACACCACAAGTATTTAATGGTTACACGAATGTGGATACAGGTTTTAACTTTTGGATACCAAAACCTGTATGAAATGCCACTGACATACCACCTTACTGTTTCAGCACCATATCTGATTTTGAAACCCTGTATCCAATTTCTGAAATGCCAAACCTCTAGGATAGAAATGGTTGGCAGATGAATTAACCGTTTTGTCTGGTGTTTTTGTTTATAAAATAAAAAATAAAACAAACAATGGAAAAAAAAACACAAACCCAAACTCATTACATTTCATTTTACAATTAGAGGGCTTGGTCCTCCCTTCTTAAGCACACAAAAAGGAAATTAGAGTGTCTTTCTGCCATGGAGACAATTTGGTGATTTTTACTAGAATTTGAAGGAATTTCTTACACATTTGCGTTGGATATTGCCTCTATTGGTGCTTCAAAAGAATTGCGGCTCAATTCAAGATGCTAGGCTACGGCAAATCAACGAGAAATTATGACATAAAAGCTTTGCATCTTTAAGCAAAAATCCCAACACTCTGAGCCCTGATGGGTAGCCCAGTTGGTTGAAGCCCCCCCGCCAAGTCTTTGGCCCTCTGTCATGAGGTGTGGCTTCAATTTTTCCTGGGTCTATCAGCATCAGGCTCCTTGTGTTGAGTTGGCTGGGCGTGTGGTCCCTTTGGGTGGGCCCACCTAGGGTTTATTACCCAAAAAAAAAGAATCCCAACCCTCTGAGAGGATACAAGTGATGTGGTGCTTCAGTCCATGGATGAAGCTACTTTTGATGATATGTAGTTTGAGTTTGTAATTTCTAATGAACATCGAATTTGATTTAGAAATTTCTTTATAGATCAGCTAGCTCTAATACCATGTAGAAATTCTGCAAATTCTCTACAAATCTACCTCTAAGACCATGTAGAAAATCTGACTGTAGATTAACCTGACAATGCAATATACCAAAGCAAAATACTATAATCTACTTCTACTATCAATTTTCTTTGCGGAAGCTTAAAGATAGAGCTAGATCGAGCTGAACACAAATAAACAGAGGAAGAAGAATCAATGCACATGAAACACAAAAATTACTCAGGGGAAAGCCTCAGCTAAAAACCCCACTATCTGTATTATCATACAAGGTGGAAATACATTAGAATTATACAAAGCCTCAGCTCTCACAGCTAGCCAGCTCTCAATACAATCCTCTTGGATGCTCATAGGCAATCAAAGCTTCTCACAAGTCTTCTCCTCTGCCCTCCAAGCTCCTATTTCCTTGCGCAGTTATCTCTGGGATGATCACCTTCACCTAGTGTAACACTGCCCTCACACACTGCTCTAACACACTGTCAAGAAAAGCAATCCTCAAGGAACCTTACCTTGATTGCATGCATTAGTTTCCTTTATAGGAAAACACATGCAACTGATAGTACAATGTCCTTGACATTTTGCTCAACTGGGTCTTTCTCTGAATAGACATGCATCAGTTTCTGATGAGGGAATCTTCAGTTATCTGGAGTACACTGGTTGAGTGCATGCATGCATCAATTGACTGATAACTCACAATTAGTTCTTCAAACAGTTTGGAACTAATTTAACTGGACGTAACTCAGTAAACTGAGCTAACTAAATTACAACACAAATGTAATTCAATCTTATCTCCTTAATCAAGGGATAATCTCCTTAATTTAAGGGATAACTCTTGCATGACTTCAGAAAGACTTCTAACTTGAATTTCTCCGACTAATTAATCCATAATGAATTAATTAATTATTTTCAAGCAGCTGGTGAGACTGAATTCGAATTTAATTCACAATTTTAATTCGAGGACAAATTAAAATTGGAATTTCTGGATTCTATTTTATCATTTCTTGTTGCTATTTTCAACGTTTGATACTACTATGTTGATTCACAAGACATTAATTTTAACTAATATTTAAATAATAGTAAGCTACTAATATTAATGAAAGTCTTTTTGGCTTTGTTTACTAGCTGTACCGTATTCTAACTTGGTAAAATTTTCCATATCCATTTCGAATACCATATCTGTATTTTGTTCTTCTATCCATATTCGTGCAACTTAGCATGACAACCATTGTTAAAATGTCACCCTTTTCAAAGCTTCTTCTGAATCACTTCTTTATAATGGTGTAGAGCAATTAATGACAGAGTGCATCACATCCGTTAATGGACTAATAGGAAGAACAACACTACCGAACTAAGGTTTTATTCATGACAACACATTAGCAATAATAATAACGTATTAGCATAAGTGCACATATAATGACATTTGAATGAAGTTATTAAACACAAGATGATAGCTTAGTCAATTGTTTTGCCAACACTTTCCTCCCAAGAATTAACCTAATTCCATTCTCACAAGAATATTCATAGTTAATGATTTGAGTGCCTAGTTAGGTTTGGAGGACAACTAATTCTTAAAAATTTCGTGGTTATGTTGTGTGGATTAAGGTGACAATGTATTTGACAGGTTTTAGGACTGAGTTATAAAGAAGACGTTCAAATATATAATAAGATAGAGAGATTTGATAAGGCAAGGTAAGATGAGATAATTTTATTAATGTCCAACTATTAACCACAAATAGGTCAAAGGGACTGCTAAGTAGTAAGTACAATAGTATTGAATGCAAAGTGAGAGTGCAAAGGCTGCTTCTATAAAAGCAGATCTAATATGTGCTATGTTAGATAAGGTCTTTAGTCTAAAGACCATGAAAAGGAAAATTGAAGCAGTCATGCAGAAACATCCAAGTATCACAAATAACACAATGGCAAAACCTATGGTAAGGGAGGTGAGGATGTTACATCACATGAGGGGTGTTGCTCAACAACTCCCCTAACATCTGAGGCTGAAGAGAAGGAGCAACTGATAGAACACTGGTCGAAGGGTTTGGAAGAACTAGCTGATTTAGTTTGAGATATGTCTTATTGTTCGAAAGAGGTATCCCTATATCTAGATCTGTAAGAAGGTCCCTTGTCTACTAGTGCCATGGAACTTATGGCGACACCCCCATAAGGGTCTCATGAATCTAAGGGTTGATGAAACGCTGCTTTCTGCATGACTTTTCGTACCTTTCTCTGATGGGAGCACTGAGAATAAAGTAGCAATTAGATCGAAGGTGTCTGGTCTGGGCAAGGATGGCTAGAGTGAGTGGGATCTGCTGAAATTCTATGGCAAGTGCAGTTTTTTCTAGATAATTACTTCCTAATGTTGTTCGAACAGTATTTTATGCCTATACTATCATTGAATAATTATCTTCAGAAAATCTCAACAGTGAATGCAGTGGAAACAGTAAAGTTCATAACTTCGTATAAAGACATCCATGCACAATATAGACAATAATTTTACCTTGAGAAACCCAACCTTGGGAGAAAACCCAACAATCTTTTTTTAAGGAGAAATTGTCTTTTAGCAACGTTTACAAACCAGAATTTGTCTAGAAATATGTGCCAAAAATACTAGTCTAACTTGGTCAAACTTCAACAAGTGAATGTTGGTCAAACCAGTCAAAAGTCAAATTTGCAGTCAACATCGACTTAGTTAAACTTGGCCTGTGGTTTGGTCAACAATTTGCACATGCGGCCATGTGGTCAAAACCCTCACTCGTGTAGTTAAACAGTGCCACGGTCAACGTTGTATGGATTAGTTAAATCTATGGTCAACTGAGTCAACCTATCTCACACGTGCGGTTGGTCAAGCTGTTGGTCAACTTGGTTATACGGTTGGTCAAACTGTCCTTCTCACATGTGTGGCCAAAACAAGAGAGATAGAAGTGATAAAGATGATTTCCAACAGATTTCTCCTTAGCTGAATTTCTCCTCCACTTAGAAAAGATCAATGTGCTTGCTTTTTTGATTGATTTCTCTCACATGTCTGTCTATTTATATAGAGCTCTAACGCTGAGTGGACACCCATAAAGGTGGTCCTTCACCCCATCACTTATAGAGCCTACATGACAACTCAACATTAGACTAAAATTGTTACACCACTAATGGGTAAAAACTTCATTAGATAAACAATTCAAACCTGCTCTTTAAAATAGATCACTACACCTTGGAGCTAGCAATGTTAGTACCATGGGCCATTCACCCCTAGCCAAATCAACATGACCCTGTTACCCACCATCCGTGGCTAGTATCAAATATCCATAGGGGAAGCTTTTCTCCTAGATGGTCCTCAGCCAATAGCTAGCAGCCAACAGTCCCTTGTAGCCACCAGATAGCTCGATGTGCCACTATCTCCGCCACCTGAGTCAGCCATGTGGCCCCTCACCCATCTGTTATGATCTTATGTTTGAAGGTGGGCCTCTCGACCCCGAAGGTATGGCTTTTCATTGGTGTAGTTTGAGTAATTTTGTTTACTTATCATGGACACTTTTGGGTATGGATTGGTGAGGGGATTCAACGGAAAGAGCGGGCTAGGTTTGTACTTTTGTCTCCTCTGCTCGATCTGGTGGTTAGCTTTAGGGCTAACTACATGGGAAATCCCGATTTGGGTTGCGTGGTCTCGCTTCCTGACACCATATACGTCACTCCCCTTTGCTCATTTTAACCCCATTTTTCAATTTTCCCATCTAGGTGCACATTGGTCCTTTGGGTTCGCAAACAGTTTGCCTCCCCTCCTTTGTCCACACCTTGGGTTAGGCCTAGAATGACACCTCGGAGGTTGATGCATCTAAAAAGAAGAGAAATAACATAATTTGGCCACTCTCAACAGGAAATGTACCACAAAATGCAAAAGATGGTCGGGACATACAAATTTAGAACGTGGGCAAAAGCCAAACATGAGCTCTACCCCTTATCTATGACTGTCACCCTGGTTCCTATGGGCCTTAGATGAACCCCTGCCACATTAAGGAACCCATGATTGACCCAACCCCTGGTGGGCAATGAATGCCCCACCTTAAAGGGGGTATCTACTGCTGTATCCTTCACATCATGCTCTCATCCCTTGGAGCCCCAAGTTGTTATGAAGAAAATCAATCAAAGGCAAAAGGCATATGAAGAAGGGTGGAAAAACCAAGGTCGGGGTAACTCATGTACCACGATTGCTCCCTCCTACATTCATATACCCAAATGTGCGCTTCCCCTATTAAACCTACCCTTCTACCATGGCATGTGACATGGAGCCTTCCCCTGATCCCCACTCCATTCCATCATTATATCACATGCCACCTACAACTTGACGCATGTACCATGGACATGTCAACCCCTTTAGAGGTAGAAACCACCTAATAAGGTCCTTGATTAACCCCCTTTATTGAGCTTGGAGACACCTGTACATGCCAAAACCCACTATGGAAGGGTGTACCACCATCAAGTGTCCATTTGATTCCATGATTTGTAAGTTCTTTTACTTGATTACTCTAATGATTTATTGTACTGGAGGGTAAGGAGACACATTGGATCTTATGTAGGATTGCAGGTGGGTCTCCATTTGGGGTTTGGTCTCCCTATACGGGGTCCAAGCCCTCCAGAGGGTCTTGTAGGATGAGCGTTGAGAGTCATGGGCCTTCACCATAAAAAAGAGCACTTCATGGATTCTCAACACCATTCATTATTTGCTCGTGTTCCACCTTTGGGACGAGGATGATGCACTTGGATCACCACGCCCAGTTGACTTCACAGTTGTACCATACACTTGGCAGGCGTTCCAGGGCCCAAATGAGGATGTGTCTCACTATGGGAGATAAAGGGAGGGCTTATGTCATCATTCCAACCCTTACAGATGGTTTACATGCATTTTTGATCCACTTGGAGACCCATGAGGATGTCATGTTGCCTCCCCACACCCACTTGGGGACACCGCATGTGACTTGCTTGGATATCAAGGGCCAACCTCTTGATCACTGTGTTTGGAGCCTATTCTCTCGAATTGGCACACTTTGGACTCCACTAGGCCTTCTCAATGGCCAAACGACTCATCGTGTTTACTATTTTCCCTCTTGAGACGCTTATTGGTGGGCTTGTCACCAAGGCATATCATTATTGTACATTATTTGGGGCTAAATTAGGCAAATTAGGCCATTCAAATCCCTTATTGGATTGTATAAATAGATGAGGGGATGATTCATTTCTCTCATCACTTGGATTGGATTAGTATCTCTTGTGATTTTCGCACTTGCTTTCTTGGATGAAAATTTTCGGAGGTTTTTGATGCACTACAATGTTTGGATTTTCGCTATTGCCTTTTGGAGCTTCGTGCTATGCGAAGTTGATGAATGGATATACTCTCTCTCTCTTGTAAGTGAAATTTAATGCTATTCTTGTTATCTTACCTGTTCAATGCATGGTTTTGTTATCATTTTTTTTGTGTGGGCCAAAATAATGCGAAATTTTTCTTTAAGTCTTTAGTAAATGATATATCTCATGCGTTGCTCTGAGGGAGAGGGTGAATGTTCCTAGAGGTACCCTATAAGGTTAACAAGCTTTGAAACTGCATCATCTCGTTTGCATTCAAAGTATAAATCCCTAAATGAGTTTGTTGTTGCTCTTTGAAAGGCTAACAAAAGTCATCTAGAGCTCCTTTGCATATGAAAATTCTTGATCTAGGTGTATCTTTACTCCATTAAGCCCAAGAAGCAAGACACCGATCCTCACATCCCTTTGGTGGTAAAAAATTACCTCTTTTTTTATATCTTCCAATTCTAGGCCTAATCCTAGAAGCTCACCTAGGGGATCAAGCGAAATCTTTTGTAGCCATCCAAAAACCTTGAAATTTAGTCCACAATTGTGCTGAGTTTTCTCAAGAGGTCTTCCAAATTTGAGCACGATCCAACAGTGGAATCACGAAATATTGCAAGCCGTAGCTCAAGGATCATTCCTCTCCCTAGTTTGTTGTGGGTTAGTGTCCTCATTTGGATCATTGTATTTGAACTTCAAAGAAAATTATTCCTTTGATCCTATTCTCCTCCCAAACTTGTCAAGTCCCTCTATTGTTGATCACCTCCCTGTCCTTGACCTAGTTTGGGCCCACTTGGGTTCTTTGTGGTCCCACAACTTTGTGATTCACATTCCACAAAAATCACATAGGAGCCATTCCTCCTTTAGGATTCTTAGGTCTAGGATACCTCTTGTTAAGGGATATTCTCCAACCTTAGGTCTAGGTATCCTCATAACTCTTTTTACAGAGCTAATCACCTTGTTTTCAAAACAAGCAAGCCAATTATATGAGCCTCTGTTGTGAATAGGCTTTAGGAATCACCCCATATCCTATCATTGATCCATATATTTGCGTGATTCTTCTCATACCGGGACTCCTCCCATCGGTGAATGTCCGTAAAGAGTTGGGAGCTTTAGCTAAGGTGATGGTGGGCTATTGCTCCATTGTTGCCACTTGACCTGGTAGTTGCTCTATAGGATCCCCTCCTAGGACCCCTGCTAATTTGAGTGGTAACATTTTTGGCGCCGTTGCCATGGAGGAAGCAGGTTTTCCTCCCTAGTGAATCGTTGGGGAATTGATTCGTTGTCGACAATATAAGTATTCCTCTGGCGACTCCACAACCCCTTTTTATTTAATGGAGAACCCCGAAATCTTGACCTATCATCGAAGGGGTGATGAATCACCTCATACTCCTTTCCTTGTCAGAGCACTCAATAAAAAGAAGTTTAAGCATGGGTTTTTCACTCTTGACTTTTCCAATATTCTTGGGGCCCTTCTTTGTCCTCCTAGAGGACCCTAATAGACCAATATTTACTAGGAAGGAAGATCCCCAAAAGCACCTCCCACATTTTGAATATCGGGTGTGTGATTCATTCTATAGTGAAGATATCCACATGATTTCCTTTGCTATGACTCTTCAAGACAACGCCCGCATATCGTATCAATCTTTACCCCCATCTTCCATCTCTTCTTGGGATGATTTTGCTAACACATTCAAAAGAAAATGGTTTCATGATAGGCATGTAGTTGAATTATACAGTGGTTTCCTTTCTAGTAAAAGGGAAGAGGAAGAACCCATTGGGTAATTTAACCAAAGTTTTAGTATAATGATCCACTTGATCCCCCATGAGCTAAGGCCCCCAAAAGAAGTAACCTTAGTGACATACTTAACACCCTTACTTGGAAGTTGGCCTTTAATGTCAGGAACAAAAAACTCACTGACCTTTTTCAAGCTCAAAACATTAACTTTGACCTAGATTAAGCCATGAAAGAAACATCTATTAACATAGTGCAAATTGATGATCCTGACATTCCTTCGAGAAATGAGGATTTGTCTCTCTCTAAAGAGAAAATGTCGCCTAAAATTAGCGAGGGAAAAAGGAAGGGTTACAAAGAAAAACCTCCATATCAAGCCACCTTGAGTCTTCCCCTCAGATTAGCCTTAGATATGAATGACCCTTTTTACATAGCCATAGGTATCAATGGTCACATCTTGTGGAATTACATCTTGAATTCTGGAAGCCCTATCCGCATGATGCCCTTAAGTATAATGAAAAGGTTTGGACTAAAGTTTTCCAAAGAATACAACAATAAATTGGTCCTGAATTTCGAGGAAGTCAAGGTACTTGGGGTGGTGGAAGGGGAGAGCGTATTTTTCCACACATATCCTGAGAAAAGGTTCAACGTAAGCGTAGTCATAGTAGAAATGAATTCAACATGGGGAATGATCACATCTAAACAACTTCTTGAGAATCTAAAAATATCCATAAATGAAGATAAATCTAGTGTATATCTCCCTATGAGTGAAAACTCCTACGCATCCATTCCTAGGCATGAATTTTCTGCCCCCACGATTGCTTCTTCAGAGAATCTCGACAAAGGCCTAAAGGAGGAAAATGTCGAGCTTGGGGAATGGAGGATCTTTAAAAGTGAGCCTGTTAAAACCCCACCTCCTCAAAGGGATTTGGATAATGTCTCCCAGTGGAGTTCATTCTAAGTCGGGTTCCAGGGTTGGTATTGTTATCATTTCTCCATCTGAGGAATATTTGATGTTTTCCCTAAGACTCCGATTTGCATGTACTAACAATGTGGCTGAATATGAAGCCCAATTATTAGGACTTGAGGCTGCAGAAACAAGGAAAATTCAACAATTGCTAATAATAGGAGAATCTGACTTGGTTGTTTCGCAGATAAGAGGGACCTTCAACACCAAGCATGAGAGATTAAAACCATATAGGGAAAGAATCACTCACATGATCAAAGGCTTCAAAGAGGTTTCCTTCTGAGCCCTTTCTCGGTCCCTTAACTACGTGGCCAATTCCCTAGCTGTGGCAACATCTACCTCCTCAATAGTTGACAATGATACTTTAAAGCTAGGTAGATGTGTGATCGACACCATTTTCAAACCTTCCATTTCTAACTATGAAGACCACTGGCCTGTTTTTGAAAATGACAAGGAGATAAATAAATTCCTCCAAAATCACGAAGAACCATCCAAAAGGAAGGAGGATTTTATCAATGAGTAACATTTCGATAGGGATGATCATAACATAAGTAAGTCTGACACCCATGATTCATCCGATATGATGGACCTCAACCTTGGATTTGAGACCTCCCCTCAAGTGATTAAGATTGGGAAAGGATTGTCCAAAGAAGAAAGGGATGAACTTGAAAAGTTACCAAGGGAATTCAAGGATGTATTCACTTGGTCTTATGACGACCTTAAAGCTTATAGCCCAGAGATCATACAACACACCATCCCTCTCAAAGAAGGAGCCAAAGCTGTCCAACAAAAGTTAAGACGAACGAATCCCAAGCTTGCTCCCCTAATTAAAGAAGAACTTCAAAAGATGGTTGACATTGGAATTATTGCTCCCGTACGACCATTCATCTTGATTTCCAACCTCGTGATCACCTGCAAAAAGACTGGCAACATTAGGACGTGCATCGATTTTAGAGATCTTAACCAAGTGAGCTTGAAAGACAATTACCCATTACCAAACATGGAAAATCTCCTGCAAAGAATAATTGGGTCACAAATGATGTCATTTCTTGATGGTTTTTTTTGGGTAAAACCAAGTTATTGTGAATGAGGAAGATCATCTGAAAAATGCCTTTACCACACCATGGGGAACTTATATGTACCTTAGGATGGCCTTTGGTCTACTCAATGTTGGGTCCACCTTCTAAAGAGCCATGGATTTCGCCTTTAGCGACCTCATTGGGAAGATCATGGAGATATACCAGGATGATTTAATTGTGGCTTCCAAAGAAAGAAAAGATCACTACAAACACTTGAGTAAGGTATTCACTGCAAACACTTGAGGAAGGTATTCGAAAAATGTAGGCAATACAACATATCCCTCAATCCCAAGAAGTCTATTTTTGGGGTTGATAAGGGGAAATTGCTTAGGCATGTGGTATCCAAAAGACGAAATTAGCATTGACCTTGAGAGGATCCAAGTGATCAAGAACATACCTCCCCCAAAGGACAAAGGTGCCTTGAGATCATTCTTTGGCAAAATCAATTTCGTTAGAAGTTTCATACCCAATTTTGCAGAAATTGTCAAACCCATAAACTATGTCTTGAAGAAAGACACTCCCTACATATGGGACAATAGGAAGAATAGTGCTTTTGAAGAAATCAAAGAAAGAATTGCTTTTGCTCCTGTCCTAGCCAACCCTGCTTATGCTAAGGATTTCATTATCTATTCATTCGCTTCTAAAGATACTATTGCTGGTATACTCATGCAAAAAGATGACGAAGGAAGAGGGAGACCAATAGCCTTCATGAGTAAACTGATGCGAGATGCTGAGACAATGTACACTATCACTGAAAAGCAAGCTTATGCCCTTGTTAAATCTCTCAAGTATTTTAAAGCGTATGTGGGATACAACAAAATATATGCATATGCCCCCTACCCTACTGTGAGATATGTGTTATCACAAGCTGATTGTCTTGGATCTAGAGGGAAGTGGGTAGCCAAAATACAAGAATATGACTTTGATATATGCCCTAAGAAAATCATCAAAGGTCAAGGCTTGGCTGAGATGTTGACTGAAAACAATAACAAAGCCATTCAAGAAGGAGAAGAAGAGCATGTATGTGCCACCTCTATTGAACTTGAAGGGGATGATTGGTATAATGACATCATTTACTATTTGTGCAACTTGTCGGCTTCCGCTCACCTGGCTGATCACAAAAGGAGAGCCCTAAGATTGAAGGCATCTAAGTTTTGTCTAAGCCAAGATGGCCTTGGTTGGATGAGTCCTGATGGAGTGATCCTTTGATGTGTCAGTAAGGAAGAGTCTGAGAAACTAATGGAAGAATTTCACGCTGTATTTTGTGGAGAACATCATGCCACTAAGACTACTACTCACAAAATCCTTAGGGTTGGTTATTATTGGTCGACCATCTTTGTTGATACATTGAACTTTGTAAAACGATGCCAACCGGGTCAATTATTTGCTAGAAAACAACTCACTGCCATGCCTTTACGAAGTGTTGTTGTAGATGCACCCTTCTAAGAGTGGGGCCTTGATTTCATTGGTGAATTCAAGGATAACTTGAGCCATGGGCACAAATGGATTCTCACGGCCATTGATTATTTCATAAAATGGGTTGAGGCCATGCCAACCAAGAAAGCAACTGACCAAGTAGTCATGGATTTCTTTGAGGACCAAATTATTACCAGGTTCAGTGTTCTCGCCAAGATTATTACTAACAATGCTAAGGCATTTGACTCCATGGATTTGACATCCTTGTGTAATAAATATGGTATAATATTGTCACATTCATCTAACTATTACCCTCAAGGAAATGGCCAAGCTGAATCAAGCAATAAGAACCTCATAAAAATAATCAAGTGAACAGTTGTAGAAAATAAAAGGAATTGGGATAGCAAGATTAACTATGCTTTATGGGCCGAATAACAATCATAAAGGCGTCAACAAGATTTAGCCCATTTTCAACTAGTTTATAGTGTTGAAGTCCACTCTTGAATGCCTAAAAGCTTTCCCCAACCAACAAGGTGCTATTAAAGCCCTTATTGACCAACTTTTTGAGGCCGATGAAAATAGAAGGAAAGCCCTTGATCAGCGTGGCCGTTGACACGATAAAATGAAAGCTGGTTTTGATAAACACATTTGAAATAAGGCCTTTAGACTTGGAGACCTGGCGCTTTTGTGGGATAAAAGAAGGGAAAAGCCAAACATGCATAGAAAATGGGATAACCTGTGGATAGGCCCTTCAGGATAGTTGACATAGTGGGCATAAATTCTTATCATTTATGAACTCTTGATGGAGAGTCATTTCCTCTTCCCGTGAATGGGGCAACTCCTTAAAGAGTACTACCCTGAGGGCACTCAACATTGTATAATATGCATGTTAGGGTAGGATGCATTGCATGTTGATTTTCTCATTAGAACCAACATCATATAATATTATAATGATAGATTAGATTAGATGCATTTAGAATACATTTTTATTTTCTTGTTGATTTTATGGGCTAATACTAAGCATGGGTGATGATAAGACACCACAAAAACATGCTGCCCCATGTGCTTGATCGTTGATATGTGCAGGTAATAGGTCCGCAGTCCCAAGAAATTGCTGGTACATTCGTGCACTCTTCTGAGAGCTCATGCCCCAGTTGGAGCCAAGTGTTAGCCACCACCCCATGGGTAGTGTTGTCGCCAAAAGTGTACACCAAGGGCCACAACGCTCAAGACAAAGGCTGTCACTATAAACTTTGTCCACTCTGTTCTAGCTATCTCCTAGGCAAGCTAAGGGGGGTAGTCCCTAAGAGGTGAAAGATGGATGATGAAGGAAAACTTGTTGGGATTCAACAAGTTCTAGGAGATGCACTGAAAGCTATCTTATTAACTTGACTTAAATTAGATGCAAGCAAGATTAATTGAGCAATGTTTAAGATATTCAATTAAATTTAGACAAACCAGATTTAAAGTTATGAGACCGGTGCCTGTAAATACAATGCTCAAATATAAAAGACTTGCTAGATAAATGATATATCGAGTAACAAGATGACAAACGCTGCTTATATGAAATGCAAGATGAAGCGAGATGTTATTATGTGCCTTGACTATAGAAGAATTTTTTGAATTTTACCCCACAAAAATATTTCAAAGATTTAAAGCCCCGAAACCTTTATCGCAAAAATTAAAAAAATAACTTAAGTTATAAAATTTATAACCCTCTTTTATTGAATTTAATGTGATAAGGTTTATAAAATAAATTAAAATTTTAAAAGGGGCCAATGAACCAAATGATTTCAAAGTGTAAAATAAAAAAATATAATTGATTAACATTTTAATGGGCCAAAGGCCACATAAAAAAATTAAATCGAATGTGAAAAAGGCTGAGCGATGAAGCTCAATGGAAAAAAAAGGAGAAGTTGAGGGTGAGGTTGGTATGTAGGTCAAGCAGTGAGGAGCAAGGAGACACTAGTAGAGGAGAAAAGAGGAGCGGTGACTGCGTGCAGAGAAGCTGATGGGATGAGAAGGGAGATGAGGGTTTCGAAAAGGAGCAGAGAGCAAAAAATGGAGGGTTTAAACAACCAAAAACGTAGGGAGAAAACCCTGAGGAAGCCAAGGCCCATCTCCCAAAAATTTTAAATTTTTATTTAAAAAAATTGCCGAAAATCAAAATTTCTTCTCAGAATTCACTATGGAAAACTCAGATCTAAAGCTTCAAATAACTGATTTCATCGTTTAATTCCTGCACACAAAAGTTTGAGGTTAGATCTTGCCCTCCAGGGCCTAGATCTGCCTTAGAAACCCCAAATTTTCCTTAAAAAATCTTCAGATATGAACTTGCACAAAACAAAAATAAAAACCCAAGACTTAATACATATACAAAAATATGAAATTAAACCCAAATCCCAAGTTAGAAAACAAATATATTATATATATATTATATATATATATATATATATTATATATATTTTATTTATTTACTTATTTTTTTTTTTATTTTTTATTTATTTTTATTTTATTTATTTATTTTTATTTTTATTTTTTTTATTTATTTTATTTATTTTTCTTTTCAGATCTATAACACTTACATTACAGATCTATCAGATTTGAGGAGTATGAGTCCAACTCTATTCCCATATCTGTAGATTTGAGACTCTTTTTAGTCAGATCTAACAATTTAGTACAATATTTTGAAGATAAATAACTTTTTAAGTTTTAAGTACTAGCCCAAGACACCCCTGTAAGATATAATTCGTTAGATAATCTAGGAATTTTAATCCGGAAGGCTCTCCAGATCTTAAGTTTCAGAAGTTGGTTGGTTCAACCGAGAACTTCCCCAAACGCCCAAAATTTCTAAATCAAATGATTTCTGCACACTTATAAAATAAGCCATTAAACCAATAAAAGGTATAAAATAACTATTAAATCTTTAAAGATTAGAGATATTTTCTAAACAACTAAAAATCTTAATGCTATCTTAAAATCCAACAACTTAAGCAAGATACTTGTGCAATAGATTGATCTACAAGAACTATTAACCAACAACTTATAAATAAGATCAGCAAAACTTTAAATACAAGTTACCATAAAATACTGGAGAGGAGCACTGCCATCAAGTAAAACCCCAAAAACTTTGCGTTGTATTATTCCATAAAAGTTTATAAGAGCTTCAAGAGCTAGTACACGATTTAACGATCGGATGATTTGAATGACAACTGACCTCTAATTTATAGATTAATTCTCCAATGGCGATCTTTGTCAAAGTAATCTCGACTGTTAAAAAATATTTAATTATCTTTTAATCTCCTTCGTCAATTTTTTTTGTTGTTGAGGAAATTCGAATTTTTCATTTAATTGAATTTTAATCAACTTAAAATTAATTATTTCGAGTTGATTTCCTCAAAAAATTGACTTCGACTTATCTACCAAGGCCCAAGGATCAAAATCTCTTTACATTTTCAATATTCCCTTGGTTGGGGACCTCCAAAAATTAATTTCTTTGAGACCCACAAATTTTACCTTTTGGAGAATTAGTTTTTCGTAGGACATAAAATTAATTAAATTTCCGGCTTATAATTTTAAATTATTTTTGCCAGAAAATTTAATTAATTGACTCATGAGGGGATTAATAATTTTTCCATTCCTTAAATAATTAGCCATGGTGTCTAAATTTGAGGGACCATGCACTAAAATATTTTTTACATCAAGATATTACAATTTAATACGTGAAGAGGGAACACTCTTTCGTTGTAGACCCTCAATCATTTACCCAATTTTGCGACTCAGATATGATCTAGTAGACCAAGTAATTTGTAATAAAACAATTTAGTCAATTAGCTTAAATTACTCCCAAATTACTTTACAAAAGACTCGACTAGAACACTAGGACTTACTTAAAATCTTGACGACAAAATTCACCCTAGCTTTGGGGTGAGGTTGGAGGGAAAAACTCTGTCGATCATCCGTGTTTAGAAACACACATGAATCGATGAGACAAAAAAACCTCCTAGGATAGAAATCGTCAACAAAAAGATAGGATTAACTAGGTTGTTACATACATAGATGGTCTTACTAAGATAATTTACATTATAAACTTGCAACATGGGTTGACAACTTTTACAAAAAGATCACTGAAGATGATGATGAAATCCTGATAATCTTCACTGCCCGAGCATGATGGAATTTGCTTGCGAAAATGTACACTGCTATAGGGTAGTTGACGCAGAGTGGTCAACAGGTAGTATCCATAGGGGAAAATTTTCTCCTATATGGTCCCTCGTCCATCTGTTATGATAGTATGTTTGAAGGTGGGCCTCTTGACCCCGAAAGTATGGCTTTTCATTGGTGTAGTTTGAGTGATTTTGTTTACTTATCATGGACACTTTTGGGTATGGATTGTTGAGGGGATTTGGCAAAAAGAGTGCGCTAGGTTTGTACTCTTGTCTCCTCTGCCTGATTTAGTGGTTAGCCTTCTACCCTAGTGTCATGGGTTCTCCTTTACGACTATTAACTTTAGGGATGGCATTACATGGGAAATCCCGATTTGGGTTGCGTGGTCCCGCTTCCCAACACCATATAAATGACTCTTTGCTCATTTTAACCTCATTTATCACTTTTGCCATTCGGGCCCACATTTGTCCACTAGGTCCACAAACGGTTAGCCTCCCCTCCCCTTGTCCACACCTTGGTTTGGGCTTGGTAACTTTCAACAGGAAATGTACCACAAAATGCAAAAGATGGTCGGGATATACAAATTTAGCACGTGGGCAAAAGCCAATCATGAGCTCTACCCTTCATCTATGGCCATCACCCTGGTTCCCATGGGCCGTAGATGAGCCCCCTCCACATTAAGGAACCCATTATTGTCCCAGCCCCTTGTGGGCAATGAAGTGCCCCACCTTAAAGGGGGTATCTACTGCTGTATCCTACATATCATGTTCTCATCCCCTGGAACCCCAAGCATTTATGAAGAAAAATAAATCAAAGGCAAAAGGAATATGAAGAAGGGTGAAAAAACAAAGGTTGGGATAACTCATGTACCGCGATTGTTCACTCCTACGCTCATATACCCAAGTCCCCTATTATACTTACCCTTGTACCATGGCATGTGGTTTGGAGCCTTCCCCTGATCCCCACTCCATTCCATTATTATATCACATGCCACCTACCACTTCACGCATGTACCTTGGACATGTCAACCCCTTTAGAGGTAGAAACCACCTAATAGGGTCTCTGATTAACCCCTTTTATTGAGCTTAGAGACTCTTGTACATGCCAAAGCCCACTACAGAAGGGCATGCCACGGTGAAGTGTCCATTTGATTCCATGATTTTTAAGCTCTTTTACTTGATTACTCTAATGATTTTTTGCATTGGAGGGCAAGGGGACGCATTGGATCTTAATCAGGATTGTAGGTGGGTCTCCATTTGGGGTTTGGTTCTCCCTATACGAGGTTCAAGCCCTCTAGAGGGTCACATTGACACTTGTAGGTTGAGTGTTGAAAGCCATGGGCCTCCATAACAGAGAGCACTTCATGGATTGCCAACACCATTAATTGATTGCTCATGTTCCACCTTTTGGATGAGGATGATGCATCTGGATCACCACGCCCAACCGACTTCACAGTTGCACAATACACTTGGCAGCGTTCTAGGGTTCAGATGAAGATGTGTCTCACCATGTGAGACTAAGGGAGGGCTTTTGTCATCATTCCAACCCTTGCAGATGGTTTACATGCATTGTCGATCCACTTGGGGACCCATGAGGATGTCATGTTGCCCCTGCACCCACTTGGGGACACCGCATGTGACTTGCTTGGATATGAAGGGGCCAACCCCTTGATCACTGTGTTTGGAGCCTATTCTGTCAAATTAACACACTTTGGACTCCACTAGGCCTTCTTAATGGCCCAATGACTCACCATGTTTACTATTTTGCTCTCTTGAGAGGCTTATATTTCTATTGTGGAGATATCTTGGTGGGCTTGTCACAAGGCATATCGTTATTGTACATTATTTTATTATTTGGGGCTAAATTAGGCAAATTAGGCCATTCGAATCCCTTATTGGATTGTATAAATAGACGAGAGGATGATTCATTTCTCTCATCATCAATTGGATTGGTTTAGTATCTCTTTTGATTTTCGCACTTGCTTTCTTGGACTAAATTTTTGGAGGTTCTTGATGCACTATGCTGTTTGGATTTTCACTATTGTCTTTGTAGCTTCTTGCTATGCAATGTTGATGAATGGATATACTCTTTCTCTCTCTTGTAAGTGAAATTTAATACTATTCTTGTTATTTTGTTAAATGCATGGTTTTGTTATCATTGTTCTTGTATGGGCCAAAATAAATTCTTCCTTAAGCCTTTAGTAAATGATATATTGCATGCATTTCTCTTTGAGGGAGAGGGTGAATGTTCCTAGAGGCACCTTATAAGGTTAACAAGCCTTGAAACTTCATCTCCTTTGCAATTTGAATTGTAAATCCCTAAATGAGCTTGTTGCTGCACCTTGAAAGGCTAGCAAAAGTCATCTACGGCTCCTTAGCATATAGAATTCTTGATCTAGGTGTATCTTTACTCCATTAAGCCCAAGAAGCAAGGCACAGATCCTCACATCCCTTCGGTGGTCAAAAATTGCCTCCTTTTTTTTTGATCTCTTCTAATTCTAGGTCTAACCCTAGAATCTCACCCAGGGCATCAAGGGAAATCTTTTGTAGCCATCCAGAACCTTGAAATTTGGTCCACAATTGCACTGGGGTTGTCTTAAGAGGTCCTCTAAATTTGAGCACGATCTGATGGTGGAATCCTGAGATATTGCAAGCCCTAGCTCAAGGATCATTCCTCTCCCCAATTTGTTGTGGGTCAGTGTCCTTATATGGATCATTGTATTTGAACTTCAAAGAAAATTATTCCTTTGATCCTATTCTCCTCCCAAACCTGGTCAAGCCCCTCTATTGTTGATGAACTCCCCACCCTTGACCTAGTTTAGGTCCACTTGGGTTCTTTGTGGTCCCACAACTTTGTGATTCATATTCCACAAAGATCATATACAAGCCATTCCTTCTTTAGGATTCTTAGGTCTAGGATACCTCTTGTTAAGGGATATTCTCCAAACCTAGGTCTAGGTATCCTTGTAGCCCTTCTTAGAGAGCTAATCACCTTGTTTTCAAAACAAGCAAGCTAATTATTTTGGCCTCTCTTGTGAATAGGCTTTAAGAATCACCCCATATCTTGTAATTGATCTGTCTATTCTCGTGATTCCTGTCATACCAAGACTCCTCCCATCGGTGAATGTCCGTAAAGAGCATGGAGCTTTAGTTGAGGTGACATTGGGCTATTGCTCCATTGTTGCCACTTGATCTAGTAGTTGGTTTATAGGATCCCCTCCTAGGGTCCCTACTAATTTGAGCGGTTACAAGCCCCATGGGTGAATATATCATTCTCCCCAATTCAAATCAACATGACCCCATGGGAGGATGTCTGCCCCTGCGACATTCACCCCTAGCCAAATCAGCATGGCCGCATGGGTGAATGTATCATTCCTCCACTAGTCAAATCAACATGACCCCGTGGGAGGATGTCTACTTGATGCTGCAAAAACATCAACAAGATCTAATGTTGAGGGCCTCCCTCACGTAAAGAGCTGAGCATCTCTGGTTTGGGAACTTTAAGATGGTAGAGAGAGAGAGAGAGTTTTGGGACTCCTTGAAAAAATGGTGAAAATGATCTCTAATAAAATAGTCCTCTACTGCAATTTCCTAAAGCTGGCGGAGTTGGTAGATCTCATCACCCCATGTTATATGATGATTAGTCTTGACTCGAAGGCATTGAGACCCCACCCAAAACTTCTCAAGAGGAACCCTAAGAGCATGCATTGAATGGCCAAGCATATAAGGGGTTTAAATAGTAAGGCTGTCCCTCAAATCCATAAATTTCTTTGCATAAAAGACCATAACAGGGTTTAATTGCCTAGGTTGGTTGACCTAGGTAACTTGAATATATCGTCTGAAGATGTTCTTTCTAAAAGTCCTATTCAACTCATCCTTGATTTGTAAGTGGAGGGCATTAAGAGAATATCTGGAAGGAGGGAGGCACTCCTTTGAGATAACAACTAGTTAATGTAGATAGGGGACCTCTGCAAATTAGCCTTGGTTTTGACTAGAAGTGTTGGAAGTGTCCATGGCCTCCAAAGAGTGGTAAGTGAGGTAAGGATAACAATTTTTGTTGTTAGTAAGTAAGCATATTCCCAGAGCTAGTAAATAAGGGAGACTAGACCAAAGATGGTTTCAATCTTAAAGGGAGGGGCCATGAACTCTACTTGAATGATGGCTTAGGGCACTATCCTTTTGCCCCTATTGGTGTAGTGGAGCACTAGGACTTGAACTCGCTTTGTCATGTTCTATTTCAACTAAAGAAAACTAGCCCCCTAAACCTTTGAATTATAGAGAACCATGGGTCTAATGAGGCTGTTCGTGAAGTCCATCCTATATGAAATGTCATGAAAGTGATTATGAAAGCATTGATGCTTAAGGAGAGCAAGGGGGCTATGGCTTTTGTTTATGTGATGCTAAAGGGCTTACTTTAAATCAAACTTGGGCCTAACACTCAAGTATGTGTATGCAATGGTAACCTTGATCTCCACCTTATGAACAAAAAAGTGAGATTTCGAGAGGAAATTCTTTGTTGAGTTGAAGATCATGATCTTGGTTTTACAAGGCAGACTATTGATTGACAAAGATCACAAAAAATGGATAAGGCACCAAACTCTCTTTATAACCTCTCTGGGAGAGAGGGCAAGAGGACTACCTAATTGTAAAAAATGAGAATGGAGATCAAAACTTGGTAAAGATAGCACCCATCCCCAAGTTGGTATGTTTAGGGAGAAATGATTTTAACACATCAATATAAATCCCAAATAATGTAGGGGAGAAAGGACACCCTACTTCACTCCAATGGCACTCTTGATGAAGTTTGAAACTCTTTGAGCTATTCGGACTTTTGCCAAGCATGAACTCATAAAGCCCATTATTGTTGTGATAAGGAACTCTAAGGTGACAATGTCTTTGCCTTTGGAAAAGGGCCTCTCTCAGGATAGAGTTAAATGACTTTTAAAAGTCAACAAGGCAATCAGAGACTTTTGAAGAATGATACCTAGCCTCCTCAATTACGTCTTGAAGAGTGAGGATATGATTAATGGTTTGGTGCTCCAGTTTGAAACTTGCTTGCCCTCTAGCTTGAAGGTGTCTTTGCTCAAGCTCCTCAAATAACTTGAGATGAAGAGCAATAACATAGATTTAAGAGAAAGTGTGATCCACCATGATTGTATTGTCTGGCTCGACCCTAGCCTCTTTTTTTTGGGTTGGCTGAATCATGAGGTGGGACCATGCTTGTGGAAAGCTCGAGCAAACATGTTTAAAGGTATAAATAACATAATCAAGAAGAGTTCGTCTATCGTGTTTGAAAAGCTCTACCTCAAGCTTGTCTTTATCTCTTGCTCTGCTATTATTCATCTCCCAAATCGCTTGTCGAATATTTGTGTAGAGGAATTGGTGGCATGGAACTTGATGGAAGGAGGTGACATGGATGTGAGGTTGCTCGGGAATGTCATAGAAGGACATGGGTGTGGTTGAACATGGCTCGAGGATCAAAATCAAAGGGGAGAATATATTAAGGAGGGAAGGGAATGCACCAAAATGTCTTAGAAGAATGATGAAGAGCCATATACAACTCATGCCTTCTCTATAAAATAAAGAGGCATTTCTTGCAGTGGAAGAGGTATCAGTAAGATTTATGGGGTAGGGGGTCAGAGGTGGGATTATGAAAAAGGGCATGATGAAGTTGTCTATGATGTGCTTTGTAGTTAGCGTCATACCATTGGTTCTTGGGACTACACCCATAGCTTAGGGGATATGATGGTAGATTGTAGTGTGGGGATAGAAGATATGATCACATTTGGAGGAAGTAGATTCCAATGATGAGAAATGGGAAATAGGAGGATGTAGCTGGAAAAGGTGGGAAGAGGTGTTTGGATCCCCATCATCGTACATGATTGGTATTGTGAGGGGGCCTTGGGGGACGAGGGTTGGGGGATGGTTGTTTCCAACAGAGGAGGACAAGAGGGCATGGTTAGCTAGAGGGATAGGGGTGGCATAAAACTAATGGATATGAGAAAGAAGGTTTTGGTTGGCCAAGACTTAATTAAAGACACTAGCCCCCACACCCACCCCCCCCAATGAGGAAAACATGTGAACTTGTAATTTGGATAGCAAGGGAGGCCATTTAAGATTAATAGCTTGTGTGATTCATCGAGATGCAAAAGATGATTGTTGTATGATTAGGGGCCACAAAGCACCATTAAAAATCCTATGAAGGTCCACTGAATCTAAACCAATCTTGCTAAGATAAAGGGCATCACCAAACTTGTCATGGAGTGGAATTTGGCATGTTTTGGTATGAGTGTCGAAGTCCACCTAGAGGATGATTTTCCTCAGGGTCGAATACTGTACGATATCTACGTATGATATTGACAAGGATCCCCCTTTGAGCCTTTATGGAGAGCAAAGCTTGAGGACGTTAGAGGGACGTAACAAACAACAATGTAGATGCCTTGGGGAGGGCGACATGCCACTGATCTTTATCCACATGAATTTAGCAATTGAAGCAACCATGATGAATTTGCCATAGAGGGATCTCAAAACCAATAAGCCAGATTGCTTGAACCATAGACACTGCTAGAATTCCTAGTCTCTTGTCTATACATTGAAAATCCTTCATAGCTACGACAATATGCAATGTCCCTATCAGGTCTCTTGTGGGTTTTGGTCAAAAATAGAATATATGATGGTTTGAGTGCATTATAAATTGAGTCAGGTGAAGACTAAAATATTCCATTTTAGTTCCATCATCCAATGGAGATCTGCGTTTGCCTTGATGAAGGCGTCCTTTGGTGGAACTCAGTCGGGTCCAGTAGTGGGTGGGATGGTGGGGATCTTAATAACCACCTTGAGGTCTTTAATAGTAGTCCATTTGTTTACATTCCTAGCTAAGGCTATTTTCTCTCGATATTGTTTTAGCTCAACAACTTGGGCTCGTGTGAAATTGGTGTTGAGAATAATCATGTGAGGGAGGGAGAAGACCTTTTGCTTAGCCCAAAGGCCATACAATCTATCTCCCAATGCTTGGAAACAGAGGAAAAGTGTCGAGTGGGAACCCAACCTCACACTTTCCAAGGTGAAGTGATTTCAAGGTGTCCTAAACAAAAGGGTCTCTTATTTGTGTGGGATGTGGAGGTGGAGATCAAGGTGTTGGGATTCCCCTCACTTATAGATTTAATTATTAGGCTTGTTTAGTGTGTTCATCTAGGAGTTTGACTTGAAGATCTATTTCAACGTCTGTAAGGGGGGTTCCTTTAGTTACCTGAACCATTTGAACCTATTGATGATTTCCCATTGTGTCTCGACCTGTTGCCTTAATAAACCTTTCTAGGAATAGATTTCCTCTTGCTTATGCTTGAGATCTAGGATTTATGCATGAAGGGGATCTCCTAAGGGTTGAATATTTTCTTGTATTTTGATGCCACTAACCAACTATTTTAGAATTGAATTCTTGGACTCCATTTTGATATTCTGTTAGTGGGCAAATGAAATGCTCTCTACAATTTGAAATTCAGCAATTCAACTTGTTCCAGTCTCTTGAGTAGCTCAATAATCTTGGTCTTGGAAACCAACTTCAATATGTCTTATTTTCCCTGTTTCTGGTCTTTACTTGTCACTTTCACTCCTTGAATCGGTGTCATGTATTTTTTGAATATGTGGGCATACTTACTTGTTTGCTATAGTTGTTGCATCGCTGTGATGGATCTGCAATTATTGCATGGAGTAGATCCCTTGTTGTGGGTTTGATGGGGAAAGGGTTGAGGAAGTACCTCTAGCTAGAGAAGGAAATGACAGAACAACCCATCAAGGGGTCACACAAATGGGTAGAAGAGGGGGCATGAAAAGAGGGTGCATGCAAGGAGATTTGTATAGGTTTCATAACAACCTTCACGCGAGCAAGCTCAGAAAACGTTGTTGTACCTAAAAATCTGTAGATTATATTACACTGTTGAATGAAGTATAGATGCATGTAGTGTATTACAATGAGTTCAAGAGATTGTGAGAATAGAGGCCTGTTGTGTGCTATATGTCCTTGTAAGGGTTGTAATGACGAAGTTGGATGTAATCCTAAAATGCTTAATAGTACAAGAGAGCAAGGGAGCTATTAGAATGTATAAGAACAATATTTATAGGCAGGAGGGCCGTATTCAACATTAAAATATAACAATGGAACTTGTGGTGTTAATGTTGTGACAATTTATTTTTCATGTCAAAAAAGTTCAAGTTGAGTCGGTTGTTGATGTCACTGTTGACATTAAATGATGGATGTTGAAGTTAGATAGAGAGAACCTCAGGAAAGGTTGTTGGTGTTGCTATGTACTGAGGTCGTTGTGGAAATTTGTTCATTCATGCTGCCTTGAAGAGTGATATACCTATACCAATAACTCTCCATTTCTTGTTTATATAGTTGGAGAAACTGTGCCTTAATTTGTTATAAAGTGTATCACATAGACTAACGTGATTAGCATGTACCTTAATCATATGGAATGAAGGAACGCTAAAGTGGGAACTCTAGTTAGTCTTCCTATAAATGATGGAATGTCTTTGCGATTGTGTGAGGTTACTAAGAACCTAGTTTATTTATTTTTTAGTTGCAAGATCTTGAAGTAAAGGTGGTGTACATCGCTGAAGAAATAAAATGGGGACTTTATTTAGCGTTCCTACAAATGATGGAATCTCTTTGGGATTGTGTTAAGTTATTAAGATCCAAGTTTATTTATTGTCTAGTTGCAAGAGCTTGAAGTAAAGGCGATGTACATGGCTTAAGAGGTTCAATATTAAGCAGTAGATGCATGCATCCTTAGATCTACCATGGAACTTGTTGAATTTGCTAATTGAATTGCTCCATCACGCCATATTCATGTGTTTGTGGACTCATTATTTATGCTGAGGGTGCTTGAATAGCAATATTGAAGGGGGACTAATGTCTAAAAAGCGTATAAGATTGAAAACGTCTATAGCATGTAGAATTATGAATAATTATGTTATGTTGATGCTAAAAGAAGGGTAAATCATCATCCCAAGTACAATCATGTTGATGCTTGGTTAGAGCCAAACATGTAAAGGAATCCATGGTTATGGACTCCCAAGGACATGAGGAGATAGGTTAGGGATTGTAAAGACTTTGTTACCTATTGGTTGTTGATTTGTGGTAGCATCGGATGTGCTCTAGCCTTGAAATTTTAATTTTTAACCCTTTGATTCATTTTTCCGTCGCATTAAAAGATTTTGATTTCTTCATTAAACTATTTGCCTAAGGAATAATTAAAATTCTAATTTAAAGTTCCTTGGTGTTATTTTGTGATTAAATGCAATTTTCATGATTTTTCTATGGTCAAGGTGTGATAAATGTTTTAAATCATATTGACTATTGGAGAAAGATAATTTTGCTAGATTATTCTGCATGTTAAAGTTTTGAGCATTTTACATTTAATTGTTCATGATCGTCGCTTTGTCACATTATAAATTGCTCTGGGTGACTTGTCATTTATTTAGTATTTGGTTAATTCAAATGAAAGGCACTGGGCTGTAGTCATTTTTATCTTGTGATTGTGTCTATCTATCTCAATTGACCAAGACTTATTCTAAATTCATCAAGTTGTTCATCCTTAAAATCTCCTAGAGCCCGTGCTCCACGGGCTACCCTCATCCATTTACCTTAGGGACTACACCCCTTGACTTGTCTAGGAGAGAGTCTAAACGAAATGAGTAAGGATTAGAGTGACAACCCTTACTCTAAGCGTTGTCGCGGTGCTTAGACACTTTGTGCGACAGTAGGGTCAAGAGCATAGTGCAAAGGCATCCACTCAAGAGGATTCACATAGATTTTCAGAAGGATGCACAGGGGACGAATATTCGATGTTAGCTTCCAGATTAGAAGAAGAAGCCACTTGCCTTGCAAGCTTTGCCTCCTCGGAGGTTTGGTAGATAGATAGTGGAGCTTCCTAGCATATGACAGGAATCCGAGAATGTTTTTCAGATTATCAGGAAGAAAGAATGAATTTCAGATCACCATGGGGAACAAGGCAAAGTGTAGTTCAGTAGGAAGAGGTACCATAGTTTTTCAAACTGAAGCAGGAGAGCGACTTTGGTCAACCAATGTGCTGCATGTGTCGGGATTAGGGATGAACTTACTTTCTGTATCTCAACTTCAAAAAGAGCTATGACATTTTCTTCATTAAGGAGAAAGTATATGTCAAACACCCAAGTTGGGAAAAAGAAGACTCTAATTGGAACCAAAAGTAATAGGTTGTACAGGCAACAATGGAGACAAAGACTTGAATGAGCTATGGCACAGGAGGATGGGACACTTACACCATGGGGCTCTAAGAATTCTTAGGAAAACAGTATCAGGTGTTCCAGAACTAAGTACTGAACGAGATGATGTATGTAGAGGGTGCGCTCTGGGCAAGTATGCCAAAGCTGCGTTCTCAAGAAGTAACAATAGGGTGAAGAGTGTGCTGGGATTGATACACTCAAACATTTGTGGACCGATGTCCACAAAAGCTCTTAGTGGTGCCGAGTACTTCGCCACCTTCATCGATGACCATTCCAGGAAGATTTGGATCTACTTTTTGAAAACCAAGGATGAGGTTTTCGGTCGATTCAAAGAGTTCAAGGTTCTAGTAGAGAATTTGACAGGAAAGAAGATAAAAGTGTTGCACTCGGACAATGGTGGAGAGTATGTTGATAAGGACTTCACCGATTTTTGCGCAAGGAAGGCATCAGAAGGGAGTGGACAACTCTCCCCAATCCGGAGCAGAATGGAGTAGCAGAAAGGAAAAACAGGACTATTGCGAAAGCAGGTAGGGCAATGCTGTATGATCAGGATATGCCTACATTCCTGTGGGCAGAAGCATGCAACATGACAATTTATGTCCATAACAGTACTCCTCACAGGGCATTGGGCAAAATCACTCCGGAGAAGGCCTTCACTGGGAAGACACTTGAAGTCAATCATTTCAAGATACTTGGGAGTTTAGCATATTACCGTATACTTGAAGAGAAGAGAAAGAAATTAGATCAAGCTTCCAAGAAAGGATATCTTGTGGGATATAACGAGAATGCTAAGGCATACAGAGTCTATTTTCCAGGGAGTAGGAAGGCAGTAGTTCGACGGAATGTAAAGTTTATTGAGGATAGAGTTTTCAAAAAATCCCAAGAAATGCCTTTCGAAGAGCAGTCGAAAGACGAGCCGTTGTTTAGACCACTTCAACCAGCGGAAACTGGTACCAGAAATCCTTTTGAAGACAAGGCTCCAAAATAGGAGGAATTTCAGGAAGAAGAGGAGTTGATAGATGTACCTACTACTAGTGGAAGAACGAGCTCATAACTCCGACAAATTCTACAGGATGCAGAAGACTTCATTGGTGCACCCCGGAATAGTGAAAGGGAGCGAAGACAACCAGACAGATACCAGGCCTTAGTAGCTCAGGTTGGGGAACCTTCTAGTTTTCAGGAGGCCGTTCAACATCAAGTATGGGTAGATGCTATGGTGGAGGAATACAACTCTATAATGGTTAATGATGTCTGGGAAGTGGTACCTAGGCTTCAGGACAGATCAGTGGTAGGTTCGAGATGGATCTACAAGGTCAGATACGTTGCAGATGATAGTGTGGAGAAATACAAAGCCAGATTCGTGGCTACAGGGTATGCTCAGAAGGAAGGGATAGACTACAAAGAAACCTTCGCCCCAGTAGCCAGGTATACTTCTCTTAGGACCGTGATATCTCTTACAGCGCAGATGGGGTGGGGGATTCATCAGATGGATGTCAAGACGACATTCTTGATCGGGGTAATAGAAGAGGAAGTATGCATCAAACAACCATAAGGTTTTGAGACACATGAGAAGAAATCTCATGTATGCAGATTAAAGAAAGCCTCGTATGAGCTGAAACAGGCACCTAGGGCATGATACAGTTGAATTGATGGCTACTTGCAGAAGATGGGGTTCGTTACGAGTGATGCAGACCCTAATCTCCACTATCTAGTTGTAGAGAATGAGCCTCTAATCCTAGTGTTATATGTCGATGATCTCTTCCTGACAGGGTCATCTAGGCAATCATCAAAGATTGCAAGAAGAACCTAGCCACATAATTCGACATGAAGGATTTGGGACAGATGCATTATTTTTTGGGGTTGGAAGTTTGGCAGCAGAAGGTTGAGATCTTCCTGGGACAAAGGAGACATGCTACAAAAATCTTGAAGAGATTCATGATGCAGGACTGTAGACCTATGGCTACTCCAATGATCACTAACTAGAAGAATATTGATGCATCAAAAGATAAAGATGTTGATCCCACCTTGTACAGGCAACTCATAGGGTCCCTAATGTATCTGGTCAATACCAGGCTAGACATTTGTTATGCAGTAGTACAGGAAGTAGCACTGCGAATGATGTAAGGCAGCAGGCCAAGCATCAACACAGGTACCGGTGCAGAGGATCAATGTGATGTTTTAGTGATGGAGCATTACTAGAGCACATTCCTCGCTAAGAGGGAGTGTTGATTTGTGCTAACATCGAATGTGCTCTAGCCTTGAAATTTGGAGGAGAGGCTAAGGCACATAAGATCTCCAAGACCCATAAATCATTTTGAGAAATTCCATCCGGATGAGGAGTTATTAAAATAATTGATATTTTTTATGGGTTCCTAAGTCTAAACTTAGGAAAATAAAAATATTAATGGATATTAATAAAGCTAAGTTGCAGGAAACGCAGGTACAAAGGGCGTTTTTGCCCGGAAACGAAACGGAAACGCGTTTCGGCGTACTGTACGGCCTGGAAACGCGTTTCGGACCGTACGGGCACGTTTCCCGAAATGGAAACGTG
>APFE030562772.1:183933-236036 GCA_000404065.3 Pinus taeda
TGTAAAACTAATCTAATCAAAGCAATTTCAAGATCTATGAAAATCTATGAAAACTCACTCAAAAAGCAAATCAAAGGAAATTTATCTAAATTTACCTAAAAAGTAAATCTAAGAAGCAAAATCCTACTAAGATGATTCCGGGATGTTTTACTTGGCAACAATCAGTCCAAGGACTAGTTTATGCAGAATCACAAACTAATCAAAAAAAAAATCAAACTCTTTTTGTTCTTTTTGAAAATGAAATTTACAACTTTGAATGAACAAGCTATATTGAAATTTCGCAAAGAGGCAACACAAAGGTAGGTTGCTCACGCGGGTAGACTTTACGACTGGTCTGACTCTTAAGAAGACTGACAAAATCAGAGATATCTAAGGTTCCACAACTTCTAAATCCGAAGTCACTATAGGACCAATACAAAAATCAAACCCTAATGCTAAACTTTCAATGAATTTCACTAAAACATTCGATACTAATGGGACAAGTTCAGGTGAATATTTTTGACAGAAAACCAATGGATTTGGGCAGTAAAGACTAAGAAAAACAAAATCTAAAAGGAAAAAATGGATAAAATTGAAATTTTCTCAATTTTAACAGGGTACGCAGGCAGCCTGTTTAACCAGGTGCGTCCACACTCTGTGTACAAAGATACAGTGCCTACAAGTACGCACTGTGCTAACTCAGAGGGTGCGTACTGCTGCAAAATGAAGAAAAACTAAATTCTAACTCGACTCTAAGATAACCCACCCAAAAACACAGTCAAGCAATCAAAAAACAAAAGAAAAAAGACTCTTTTAAGATCAAAGTAATAATCAAAGGAAAAATCAATCACATCAATGGAATCCCCAGTATGGTCGCCAATTTGTCATGCGGAAAGAGTTATTTTTGCAGACAAAACCAACCTCCCAGAAGCCTAAGACTTTCTAGTGACAAACAAGACAATTAAGAGCAATCCTTCTCTAAACATGCATTTATCACACGAGAAATCAAGTGTTTTAGATCCTACCTGTAGTCCAACGCTGTTGTAGTAGTCCAGCCTCGTCAATCCGGATGAGATCCTCCTTCACTTCGAAACCTGCATTCACTAACAATCAAACGATTAAATAGCACCTGAATATCTCATAAAGTAAAACATATTTAACATACAGACCAAGGAGTATATGAAACAACTCATTAATAACAAATTGTTGAGAAGAATGGACTTATTTGTATTAATAGGAAACAAAAGAAACCATTACAACCTGATCCTTGGTGTTGTGCAAGTTCCTCCCAGGGTCCAACAAGAGTTTTCCTTTACTTTGATAAGCTCACCCACTTCCAAATGAAACAAGAAAGGATGGGAATCTCTCCTCACAAGCTTCTACAAGGAATTCCTAATTCCAGTAGCATCTACCCTTTGGAATGTTTAGCTTTCAACCTCCCCTCCTCTAGCCCAATGCCTGTATTTATAGTATTATAGAGGAAGTTAGTCAGGTCCAACATCAATGGGATACTCCCCTCTTTTGGATGGGGTAGTTCCTTTCTTGATGGGATAAGTTCCTCTTTCATAGGGATGCATGAACCATCTAGAGGCTCTCAATACATGTCAAACAATCTTCTAGAATGCTCTAGAAATGACCACAAGTAACTTTTTTAAGATGAAACTCGCGCCTTTTGACCTTTACAGGAGTATGCACCCATCCCTTGACTTACAGAGCGTACAAGTACGCAGGTACAATGAGCTTGTGATGCGTACACGCAGGCAAGGTAGAGAGAACCTGCGTACCCAGAGATAAACATGATTTTTAATGACTTTCTCTCTTTTTTGAAGTTTGACATGGAGAGCAGAGGTATAAGGCTTGACAAGGAGGATAATATGACTATTGATGGAGCCATATTAACTGCAGATAGTCATGGTGACAAATTTCAGTGTAACACAATCCAAATCGTCATCACTCTCATAATCATAGACCGGTTCCATATAGTGTGATCCTTCAACAGGATCTAGGGGTACTATTACACAGAGCAATTTCTTCTCAAATATCATCTTTTACTTCTTTAAGTTGATTACCTCGTTCATATTAGTAGCCCAATCAATGCCAAGGAGTTTAGGGTAGGGGTAGTTTTCATCCATAATTTCTGTTACTTCGAAGTCAGCCAGCGTGTTTTCACCTTCAATATCTACAGTCACCCCTTGCAACTACCCCATGGGGATGATCTTCTGTTTATTTTCCATCCTTAACTGAATTGGAGACTATTACAGCTGGGGTCTTCCCATATGTTGCCAAGTCTCCTTTGGTAGGGCGTTCACGTCTGATCCCAGATCCAAAATAACCTTAGCCATTTCATACTCTCCTATTTTCACTGTTAATCTCATCTCTCATCTTGTCCTTGTTTTATGCTTACTAATCTTTTGTACCACATGCGGTTCACCTGAAGTGTTTTTGGCACATTTATTTATAAGATCTTGTAATCCCTTCACGACCTTGCTATCATGTAGCAACTTTATGGAGATATCTAGAAAGATTGTAAGCATAGAATGGTCCATCTCCTAATCCAGCTTATCCTTGCTCCTTGAGGTTGCGGCTTCGACAAAGTTCTTCTTTGCTTCCATGAATGTTTCGCATGTGCACTCCAAATCAAATTCAGCCTCCTTCGTTGGAGCTTTGCGAACCCATGTGTTGTCTTCGGGTTGTTTCCCCTTATCATCCCCTGTTGCAATTCCACTTTGGAGTACTATATTCACATTCAGATCCTCTTTGTGAGGCTCAAACCTCATCATCTGCAAGTTCTGAGTTAGCTGAGGTGGTAACGCCCCTTTGTCGTGTATCCTTGCTTTCAATGTAGGACAATCCTCTGTTTCATGATCAAACATAGTGCAATATTTGCATGACAGACGCATTGGGTTAGTGTAATTGTGGGCATAGTTCCCTAGTCCTCCACAATTGTAGCAAATTAGTTGTCCCTGACCTATGCTAGGTCCTCCTCCTCCTCGACCTCGTCTACGCCCCTAAAAGCCTATTCGCATCATCCCTGCACTCTATTCAAGGGACCGTGTTTTTGCCTGAACCTATAGGCAAGTGTTCTATCCATCATCAATTCATAACTTCTGCAGTTGCACTCATCATGCCCTATTGACCTACAGAAATTGCAGAATAGTTGTTGTGGTGTTTGTACAAATTTCTACAGCAAATGACAGTTATCCATCGTATGTTTTTCTGCTACCTAACATATAGTGCACCACAACATAGGCCCCACGCTTGGTCCTACTTGGGCCTCCAGCCTTAAAGGCATCAGTCCTCCTCCTGCAATATAGTTCACAAAGACAAGGCAATGGTCTTTGTCATGCCCCTGACCTTTACATTTCAGGCACCATACCTCTTTGCACACCTCCGGTCAAACTGTTTTGTCTTGCTTCAAACTTTATATCTCAAGGAAAAGATTTTGGAACTATGCATGGATCTGCTAAACCCCCAGATTTGGATCCTGCATCAGTGTTTCATGCAATCTCATTGGAATCTATAAGGCCTCTACTTGAGTCATTATCTTTTGTTGTGACAGCGCAATCCTTAGGTGTGGCAGGAGCGAAGCCACGAACCCCACAATCGATTGTGCCTCAGATTTAGGCCTACTAAATTCTTTATTCAATGCAGTTTGGATGTTTGCCACCCCAGTGTTTGGGTTATCATTAGAGTACTTGATGTATCAAGTTAGTGCGTGATCCTGCAAAGCACTAAACAATGTTGCCTTCTTCATGTGATCATCTGTGATGCCCTGAGATTCTCATACAGCTTTCACGATGAACCAGAACTAGTATGGATCCTCGTTTCCCAAGCCTTTAAAGAACGTCAGCTTCACTGAGTTTGCCATGTTGAACTGCGGTGGAGGTGGTATGGGAAAAGTCGCAGGTGATGTGGTGAAGTTGGAGGTGGTGTGGCTGGAGGTGGCAATCACAAGAATCCTTGTCTTATTAACTGAATAGCCCTTCAAGGAGAAGCCTGCGCTACTCCCTCTTCATCACCCAATGGAGGTGAAATCAATGGACTATATTCAGGACCCTTTCTTCCTTCATTCCTGTAAGTCTTGCTACTTCCCGTAGCTCCGAACATCAAGGTAGCTACATAACCCATTTTTCACACAATAACATCTTAATCTAGGTATTCAAATATTTCAAGTACTTACCTCGCGGACCTTTGAAAAAACATTGCTCCACCTCGTTGTAGCTAACTAAGGTATCGACCGTGAATTCAGTCACAAATCCTCCTATGATGCAATCGATCCAATGATCTACAATGAAGGCGATTTTATCCTCAGAGTATTCCAATATCTGTACTAACTCTAGGGTCCAAACAATAGGACTGTCAAGTCTCCACCTTCCTTGTCTATCCACTAGCTTCGTGATCCACTTGCTGAAAAGGAATAGAAAAAGATCTCGTGGATCTCTATATATAGGTACCTATCCAGCCATTGTTCCTTTGTCAGTCATAGGTTTCTGTTCTCCTGCGCCGCGAATTTGTGGATCTTCATATCCAACTAGTCTCTGATCTCTTTCTTAGTTGGATTCTAGTGATATGACATCACACATCTCTTATGTTAATTCCAGTCCCGGCAACGAAACCATTTCTTGGCTATGTGGGGCTTGATCTAGGTTCAGCATTAGTTAGCCAAACAAATCCCTACTCTACTGGCCCTTTTAGCATCAACCCATGGAGTGCAGACCGAAGTCTCACTCGAAGCAGTATGGGGGGATGCTGGAACCAAGTTTCCGCACCTCGAGATGGTCGTGATGTCGGTTTATACCTCCTATTCTTTTTTTCGTGCAGGTCATTAAGTTCGAGGGCTCTGTCTGTCTAGCCCTTCATTCCTCCCTTCGATACCTCCACGAAGGGGTACGATTGACCTTCACGTAGCCCTATCCTGTGGTTTAGGTACTTTTGCACTGCTAGGGCAGCGTATTGTGCAGATTCGCAAATTATCTTAAGTGTCTTACTTATCTTATTAAACAATCACAGTTAGCACCATGTAAACAAATATCCTTGCAATCAATTAACCAATGTAATTAGATACATTCGCACATCACATAAGCATTGTAAATGAAATTCATACACAACATGAAAAGATGAATTAACAGGAGACAAAGACACAAAATTTGCAAAATGCTTCTCTTTATTGATATCTTCAGATGATTACAAACTCTATCTTCCCTGTGCACACAGTAGCGGGGGTCTGTGCACTCAGCTGTGGACTTCCACCCTAGGCCTCTGTTCACTCAACTGGAGAACCTTTACCTATGTTAAGACCCAAAACTTAGACTTCCAAAGAATTCCTCAAGACGTCTTTTTGAACTTATGACTTATTTCTTAGAGCTTACATCCTTAGCTATTTTTATACAATCCCATGGTTCGAGGACCATGGGTAGATCTTTACAACCAACTTTATATTTTACAAAATAAGGGCAAATAACCCTTTATGACTTATGAGTGGATAACCCTTTATGACTCATGACACCCACGTGCTCTGCGACCATAAAATGTGAAGAGTTTACAATTTTATTACAAAATTTGACCCAAAACATGGGATTTTAGCCCCAAAACTGTCCTTGGGGGACCCGTTCCCAACACATGGTGAATTTGTACCCCCTAATGTTTTTACTTCCCCAACTCTTGTAAATTATGAGACACCTCTAATTTCAGAGGAGGAAGCTACTACTCCTTTTGTTCCTTGTCCTACTCCTTTTACAATCTTGATGAGGGTTCCTCCTCGTAATGATAATGAATTTGGGAAATTCACACATCAAATTCCTAGTCCATATTCTCATTCCCCTTTCGCATTTCATCATTTAGAGCCAATGGAGGAAATCAGGGAATGGCTCATGAAGCCTATGGTAAAGAATAATTCTGAATTTGATTTGGATTCTTGTCCTTTTCTATCATATTTTCTAGAAGGCTACCTTGCACTTGTTCACTACTTGGATTTGGAATAGGTCAGTAGAGGAGCAGGAAGGTAAATATTCTTTCTATCTTTCTTCTCTTTTGCAAAATCCTCTATGTGAAGATGATACTTCCTCATTCTTAGTTTATTTTCAATCCAATAATCCTAGTATGAATCAAATGAAATGTATTCACTTAATCAATCTCAAATCTTGAAAAACAATAATCCTAATGATGATGACTATGTTGACATATGTGATGATGAATGCACGAGTGTATTAGTTTATAGTTCAATTTCTCATCCAAAATCTGATTTGGTCAAGGAAAATGTTCTTATTGAAGTTTCCTGTTCATCTCACTATCCCTTGTGCTCTCCCATTTCTAATGCATCTACATGCGATGAAGATACTCCATGTTCTTCAAGTTTGTTATGAAACTAGCTCACAAAAAGATAGAAAAGATAGATCAATGCCTTATAATTCAGCCTCTTTGAGGGGGCAACCTCCTTTACATTACACAAATTAACAATTCTTGGATGATACAAATGAAAAGACCTCCTTTCTATATATAGGAGTCTAAGGGGTCATAATATAATCAGAGCTGACATAACAATAATAGTATAAGGGCACAATAATAACAATAGTGGGCTTCTATGGGGCACAATAATAACAATGTGGGGACTACATGGGCACAACAATATAATAAGGGGGTTGTACTAATAACAATAAGCAGTTACACTAGTAGTATAGGGACCTAACATGCCCCTCTCCTTCAAAAAGTGTTGTCTGCAACGCTTGAGTAGTTCTTGATGCTTCTGTATAAATTCTTGTCCTCCCATGTGGAATCTTCAGCGGATAAGTTTTTCCACTTGATGAGATACTCTGAAATTGATCTATTTTGTAGCTTTTGATTTCTCGGTTCTGTGACTACTTTAGATTCCAATATAATTTTTCCTTCCTTGTTAAGTTCTCACAATACTGTTTGAACTGGGATCTTCTGCAACTTTTGAATGAGTTCCCACTCCTTTGGGCATACGGATATATGTAAGGCCTGATGTTTGGAGGAACACTTCATGGAATCAAATGAATAGCATGATCATGATCACGAGTAGGTGGGAGGCCTTTGGGAGTCTCAAATACCTTGGAATGTGTTATCACTGAAAAAATTTCAAAGAAAAATGGTAAGGGAAGGGTTAATTGATCGTGGACATATTCATGTTGATCTTGGTCGTGTTCATACAATAGGAATTTGATACAATTCTTAGTTTGTGCAAACAAACTCATGGTGAGCAGAGATCAGAAATCTTCATCAAATTCAAGCGAGGCAGTTCCTAAATTAAGCAAGGAAAGACACATCATATGGATTAATAATAAGCTCAGACCCAACATCAAAGTGATGAAGAGGCAAATTGAAGACTTGGAGATTTAGCTAAGTAAGCGTGAAGGACATCCTTATCTAAAAGAAATCACATAACAAGTAAGGCTAAGTCCTAATTTTGATAGATTGCCTTTTGAAGTTCATTTTAAAAGGATGGTGTTTATGTTTTCAGTTTTGAACAACCTCATGGTATATGGGAAAGTCATTTCAATATAAAGAGGCTCAAGACAGTCGAATTTTGGCATTAAAACTATGTTTTGGTGATTACACAACAGTTTCGTAGCGCGCTACGAAACTGCTAAAAATGATGCCTAATACACAGCAGTTTCGTAGCGCGCTACGAAACTGCTGTAACTACATATTTTGATGAACTTGACCAATTTTGGGTGACAAAGGGAAAATATTTTTGAAAGGAAGTTTATGAAGAAGATCATTAACAAATTTCAAACATCCAGCAAGGGTAAAACAAGCAGAGAAAGGACATAGATGAACTCTAAAGCTATGTGTTATAAAAATGATCATTATTCATAGCTAGTTTTGTTCATGATGCTTAAGGCAACATTAAAGAGGTTTTGGGCCAATTCTACAGTGTATTTAAAACAAGATAATCCAATGGAATTTTATGAATAACAACAGGGGTAATTGATTTTGAATATCCTTGTGGAGATCAAAAGCAAAAAAGGAGGAACTTTCTCTCCCTGTTTTTACCAATCAATTTATAGAAGCGTTTCTGAGCAGTTAAAAACTCATCTCTGAAAAGTGAAATGGTTTTTCATTCTTAAGATACTGAAGTACAAAATCCCCTTCCACTATCTTCAAATCAATTATTATTTGAGAGAAATGAATGATCAAACTTGCGCTACGAAACTGCTGTAGGTGCAGTTTTCCACAAGCATATTTTTACACCTTTTATTCAAAGAATCATTCTGGGAGGTAGGGAAGGTGTTACAAAAACCCCCAGAGGTTTTTGTTCAGAATGGATTGGTTCATAAAAGCCTCGTTCCGTTTTTCCAAATACGTTTTTTGTGAGAAGTTATGAGCTCTGTCCCAAGAACCATTTTTCAGCCAAAACAGAGCAAGGGACAGTCTCCTAGTTTCTAGGAACATCAAAAGGATGAGTCAGCAAGGGCTAGCTGGAAGGTTATGAGCACCATCAAGTTCGACTTCATGGAGTTTTAGGTGTCATAGGGAGTGTTTAATTCCTATACAAGGTTGTTTTAATCATAATGAGGAGTTACACTCCTAATTGTTTTAGGTCTCTAGGACTACCAGTTAACAGTTAGTTTCATTTAATAATTAGTTTTAGGTGTCAATAGGTGTCATAATAGGTGGAATTCGAATTCCCCTCATGCTGGAGGAGGAATCTCAGGTATGTAAAGATCTCTATATATAGCAGAACATCTGATGTACAAAGGGTTGGAAGTTTATGTAAAAAAGCTCTGTTGACAAGCTTATGTAAAGACTCTGTTTATTTTGATAATACAGTGAATGGTTTCAGCTGCTCAAGAATCATAGTGACTTCATTGTATGATTCCTCTTGTTTTCCTTCATGTTGTTTACATTTTGATGGGTACTTGATTATTTAGAAACCACATGTTGTGTTCTAATTTCCTTCATGTACTCATATACTGTCCTTTTGTATATGTTGTTCTTTATGTATATTGAAGTCTGAATGCCTTGATTTCCTTGCGAAGCCAATTCACTATTAATGCTTAGTAACATATGACTCCATGAGCCCAATGGATGCTTGTTAATTTGGATGTTACCAGCCTTTTTCCTATTTGTTTCATAGAAGAGTTAGCCATCTCAATCACAATTGCAAATCTTAAACCCTTTGAGAGAGCCCTCTCAAGCTAAGGAGGCTAAGCATTAGCTAAAAGATTGGTTTGAAACAGTTACTTGAAGTCTTCCTGGTCTGCAGCCTTCCAGGGCCCGATTTTGAGATAACAGAATAATTGCCCAAAACGTTTTGGAGATCTGGAGAAATACATGATTTTGATGTGGGATCCTCTAGTGAACATAATTGTGCAATTACACCCCATTGTTCTTTATTTAGAAGCTTTGTCATGCTGTTAGTGTTGATTATCTTTTCAGGTTTTCCTTCGATACCCCTCAATTCAACTTCCTTTCCTTCCCAAAAAAATTTCAAGAAAAGTTCTTGAAAATTAAATTTTATCATACCCAAAGATTGTAGCCATTGGACTCCTAGTAAAACATTAGCACCACCCATTGGAATGGAAATCATTAGGCTATTCAATACATATTCTCCCATGGATAGCTTGATATTATGGCACTTTCTAGAGCAATTTATGGTTCCTCCACTTGCAACCATCACTTGACACTCTGGTGCTGGATATAAGAAGTAATTCAATTCCTTAGCTATCTTACAATGATTAAAATTATGGGTACTGCCCGAATCAATCAACACTCTTACCTTTTTCTTCTTGATATGTCCTTCTATCTTGATAGTTTTAGGAGTGGTAATTTCTTCCAATGCATTACAAGATATGTTCGGATTTATTTCTTGAGACTCGATGTGATCTTTCAATTCTTCAACATTTTTCTTCTTGATATGTCCTTCTATATTGATAGTTTGAGGGGTGGTAATTTCATCCAATGCATTACAAGATATGGTCAGATTCATTTCTTCTCTCTCGATTTGATATTTCACTTCTTGGACCTTTTCCTTCTTGATATTTCCTTATATCTTGAGAGTTTTAGGAGTGGTAATTCTTTCCAAAGCTTTACAAGATATGGTCGGATTCATTTCTTCTTTCTCTAGGATTAGTTCCTGGTGTATATACTCTTCTTTTGACGTTTCTTGATCATTTTCTTCCTCTTATCCATAATCAATGTAAATTAATTTCTTATCAGCAAACTTATGACCTTTAATGTATTTGTTATCACAATTGTAACAAAGCCCTTTTTCTCTTTTTCATCCAATTGTTGTGGTGTAACGCTTGTAGGTTGTGAAAGGCTAGGAGAAACAACACTTCCATCTTTATAGTTTTGAGGGGTAGACTTCCTTGTTGCCATAATTTTTCTTTCCACTTTGTAACAAAGCCCTTTTTCTCTTTTTTCTTCTAATTGTCGTGGTGTTGCTCTAAAGAAGGTGTTTCTCTTTGTATCCTCATAATTTGCTATCATTTCCTTCGTGAAAATTGACCACATAACAAGTTGTTTATGAGAAGAAAGCCCTTTATACCATAAAAATTGATCCGGTTCTAAATATGAAGATGCAATACATACGTTTGTAATAGTGGTACACCATGTAGATCAAAATATTTCTCCATCTGTGGTATCCAATTTACCGGATCCTTGCCATCAAACTTCCTCATCTCGATTTTTCTTGATTTTAGGAGCTCGATCTTGAAATGATTGTAACTCTGTACTTTCAAATATTTAAGTTCTAAAATTTCTTCCTGCAGTAGCTATCTGAGTTCTCTTTCCAATGCCACCAATCTGATCGAATTTAGATTCTTCAAGGCAAAGTTATGCGCAATCTCCCAAGACAGCCTAATTATAGACCTTTTCAGAAGAGTGAACTTGTATGAAGTTCCACATGTCCCTGTTTTGACCTTCGTATCTAAAAACTATACATAGGAAACTATAGTCCGTCCTCTTTCTGTAACTTCTTACGAAATTTCGATCTAATGCTCAAAGCAAAAGTTATGACAATTTTCCCTAGGTCACCTGTTTGGAATGAAATTTGGGAGTCTACAAAAAGGCCAACTTCCTCAGATCATATCTCCGTAAATATAGCGCGCAAAGCACTGAAATTCGAACCCAAGGTTCATAATGATTTCGGCCCAAATGGATTTTTATTTTAGCATCTGAAACGTCGCCAAACAAAAGTTATAGCACAAACACCACGATGACCTTTTTGGAGCAGCGAAACCCTGGAATCCAAAGCTTTGATACCAAATGTTATAAAACCAGCTCACAAAAAGATAGAAAATATAGATCAACGCCTCGTAATTCAGCCTCTTCGAGGGGGAAACCCCATTTACATTACACAAATGAACAATTCTTGGATGATACAAATGACAAGACCTCCTTTCTATATATAGGAGTCGAAGGGGTCATAATATAATCAGAGCCGACATAACAATAATAATGTAAGGGCACAATAATAACAATATGGGGACTACATGGGCACACCAATATAATAAGGGGGTTGTACTAATAACAATAAGGGGTTACACTAGTAGTATAGGGACCTAACAAAGTTCTTCATCCAATACGTTAACTTCTCAATTAGCACAAGGTGGTGAGGATAACCATGATGAAAAATAAAACAATCAAATCATAAAGTATCCTTTCCATCCCTCATCATCTCTTGTTTTTCCTAAAGACAATTATTCAAATTAGCTTGCTCAAAAAAATTCCAAAATTCATTCATCTTCATATTTGCAATATGAATAATATTTCGACTTGAGTAATTTGGTTGTTGAAGTTGTCAAATGTGATCAAATCAATGACAAAGTAGCGATATTATTTAAATTGTTGGTAGTATCTATCCTAACACCATGCACTATTTGGTTCAATCTTCAAAATGTGATTTTACAATCCTTGAAAGTTTTGGGACTTGTTAGGGAGTCGAGGCACTTCAACTTCTGTTGATGGCTATGATACGATCTCACAACTCTGGTAAGGTCGTCGAACTAAGTAAGATCTAGTTTCTCTCGCAAAATTTTTCTCTTTGCGTGGTGGCAAATCATACATATACAATTTCATGTCAATCTAATTACCAAACATGATATAAATAATGACATATCTTTTCTCACTCTAAATTTTCCCTTTTCATTTCACAAGACATAGATTCAATCACAAATCTTAGGAACCAATTACTATTTTTACCAAAAGTTTAATTCTAAGAATAAAAACAATTGAAGCTCAAAGCACAATTATTTTAACTTCTCAGGGTAAAGTGGCAACACCTACTTTGTACCACAACCATTGATGTTATCACATTCATTATTTGAAAACCAATTCAATATTTGTTTACAATAATTTCATTTCAACATATCAATTTTGAGAACCAACTCAATCTTGGTTTAGATGAATTTCATTCTAACACATCGATTTGCAATCTTTCAATATAAGACAACTCATAAAGTAGGTTACCTATAACATTATATCAACACTCATTTCTCAATTACTCATGATTTATATTCAATAGCTAGGTAATTCATTTGGTTTTAGACCTTATTTCCTAACATTAATACACAAAAAAAGTCTATGAAAACCATACATTTCTCAAACTATGAATAATCATGTTGATTTTAGGTAAGATTTACACTATCACAATGGCATTTGTAGTGCAAATCTAAGCTTCATTTATTTTTTTATTTCTCTCTTTGTTTTTTTTATTAATAAGAATTAGTACCCTCTCAAAATATTACAACCTTTTGCAGGGCTACTCACTACTCATATAACTATACATCCCAAATCCAATTCCTAAATCCAAAAATTTCTTCCATTCTACATACAATACAATCATATTAGGTTTCTAAATCATGCAACAATTCCAATTCATGAAAAATGTGATCTCACTCATCTTCAAATTTTCCCTCAAAAATATCATGAGCACATATTCTTGTAAAATAAGAACTCAAATCAATTTTTCATTAACCGCATGCCTTATGCTTTAAGCTAAAATAAAAATAAAAATAAAATCCAATAAAAAAAAGGTTTATCTCTAAACATGTTATTCTCTTAGCAATTACATGCTAATCAAATTTCAAGAAAGTAATTCATCATGTTCGTAAATAACATGAATTTTAAATATATCAACTAACTAAAAATAGGTTTAAGTAGTTCATGAGTTCAATCCTAATAATTTCTCTAATTAATTTAGTTAAATACAATTCAATAAATATACAATCCTCAAATTCATTAAGGATATTATTATGAATTTCCTAGGCTCAACAATATGAAATCTTCTTTAAATATGCTAGACTTCATTTGTCTTAAGCAAACCAAAAATATATTTCATCAACTTATTACAATAATATCTTTCTACATTTTCAACAAGTATTTAAAAATCAATTAACCCTACCTTCAATCAAGCACATACAAAAAGAATTACAATACTGGAGTATAAATACCTAGTCCACATTTGACTACATACATCAAGATAAGTTGTTACAAACATTCTAAACCACCTAATGGTGTACACTATACCAATATTCTTTTCTTTATTTGTAATCTAAGGAAAATAATGCATTTAAATCTCAAACAAATTCTTGTTACAAACATTTATTCCACTAAATTCAAAGTATGCATAATCAACCCTTCTTAATCATGTACATGAGATTTCATCAAAATCAACTCTTCATTATATACACAAATAATTACTTACCTTACAGATATAAGTTAATATACATTCTAACCTTATACATAACATAGAAAGTACATCCTTCAACTATCCCTAAAATGGTTTCCATAATGATTCACACCTACAAGTCTTTTGAACCCCTTCTTTATTAGGTATGTCATATCTCAACCAAGTCCTAGAATATTTTCAAGTTATCTCATGAAGAAAACCAACCCATAATCAACACTTAACAAGATCACAAATTAGATAAAAGAAACCACAAAAATTTCATTCTTAACTATTAAGAAGGTCTTCATAAAACATATTTTAACTCTTTAATGTTTGTGCATTAGTTATGCACCTACATTCATAGTGAAAATGACTTGTTGGGGCTAACTTACATTGAGTTCTAATTAGCATGGATAATTTCACAATCATGATTAGTATTATGAAATCAATCATTACACTAATGAAATTTCAGCCTCATACTTTTTACACAATACCAATCCATACACACTAAGTATTCATTCCATACTAAGCCATGGTTTTTATTAGAATGTGTGGTTTCATCGGGAAATGTGTGATTTTATCGGGAAAATGTAGTTTTTATTTTTAAATTGAGACTACACATAGATAGGTCTAAGATAAAATGGTATTTAAATTCTTTTGTAGTTGATCTCTTTACAACTTCTTATAGACTGGTACAAAAAATAGGAAGTGAATTTTATGGTTTTATTTTTTTTTTCTTTTAAACTAGCTTAGAGCATATTAAGAGAAATTCGCCATAACTAGCTCAAATTTAACTTCAAGGTTATTAGTATGAAGATTCCAAGCTTAAACTGAAGTGTGAATTTGAATTTAATATAGAAACTACGTGAAAAAAATACCATGTAGATTTACCCATAATTTTTTTTGCAATAAACCTAAAGATACAAGACAAAAATTGAATTTGCACTAATAATATTAAAATCATAGCATTGTACCTGAGAAAGAAAATATGAAGTTTAAATCTAAACTAAGCTTCAGCTCGAATCTTTCATGATAATCTCAAAATTATAACCTTTAAATGAAATAATAAGAAATGGAAAGAAACTCCAAATTTAGTATCCCATAATGTTACAGATTATTTCAAAAGTATATCCTTAAACCAGAAAACACGAAGATGAATTCCAAGCTAAATCTCCATGCAAATTGAAACTTAAACCATGAAAATTAGAACAAGATTAGGTACCAGCTCAATACTAAAGTACAACAAGATGAAGTACAAGCTTTGTGCTAAAGTGTTGTAATATTTTTAAAATTATAGCTTTTAAGTAGGATAAACTATGTGCTAGAGTGCCCTAATATTTTTTTTTAATTATTAAATTGGATGGGATTATTAGTTTAGAAATTTCCTATATGTTTCCAAAATATTAACCAAAAATAAACAAAACAAATAAATATTTTGGAGGTTTGTGTCAATTTTTTGTCTTTTTCTCAAAATTTAGCCTCAAACCAAAAAGAGTCTAGAAACCAAAAATAAAAAAAAATTCAAAACTAAACAACAACATGAAATTTTAGATTGAAACCTTAAATAAAAATAGTAATCCGAATTACACTTATTCTAAGAAAAAATAATTAAATGCACACATAACAATTCAACATGGATCCAAAATCATCATTTACATATTAATACACTAGTAAGCAGGTATTCCCATTAGGCCCTAGGCCCTAGTGTTGTGGCTTGTTCTAATACCATATCTAAGATCCCTCGACTCCTAACTATATCTATAACTTAAAATACCCAAAATAGGTGATTTGCTTTTCTCTTTTATGATTAATTTGTATATATATTCATAAGTACACCATATATATATCTAATTAATATATGTAAGTTTTCAATTAAATCATATAGATTCTTAAGAAATGTTTGAAGATAAAATTAAATTGTCTCAAATCCAATTATAATACTAAATGTTAATTTTAAATCATAAAATATGACTTCACATATAAACCCCATCCATGTTTCATAAAAACATTGAAAATATATCCATAATATTTCGATATGTTAACAATACTCTATATAGACTTTGTATCATTCTTTTGGCCTTTCATAAAACATCAAAACTATAAACATTAATCCTCGCATAAATTATAAGTCTTTCAAAAATGAAGAAGAACTCGTCATATCCAAAAACATTCATTCCATGTAACATAAATTATAGATATTAACATTTGATCAATTCATTTGAAGAATATTTCTTTGCAAGAATACCCTATATTTTAAATATAAAACTATGTTATTTTAGAAATATTTGATACCATTATGAAACTATTAAATGATCACAGCATGGGGATTCATTTCCATTTTCTCTTCTCAATAACTTACTTACTGGCATCATTGTCAGATATTTTTAGTCGTGATGGAAATTGTTTTGGCTCATATATTGTTGACCTCACTATAATAATTTCTTCTTAAATCTCTAGTATTATAATTTGAATAATATTTCTATATGTTAACATTACTCTATATAGACTTGGTATCATTCTTTTGGCCTTTCATAAAACATCAAAACTATAAACATTAATCCTCGAATAAATTATAAGTCTTTAAAAAATGAAGAAGAACTCGCCATATCCAAAAACATTCATTCCATGTAACATAAAGTATAGATATTAAAATTTGATCGATTCATTTGAAGAATATTCCATTTGAAGAATATTCCTTTGCAAGAATACCTTATATTTTAAATATAAAATTATGTTATTTTAGAAATATTTGATACCATTATGAAACTATTAAATGATCACAGCATGGGGATTCATTTCCATTTTCTCTTCTCAATAACTTACTTACTGGCATCATTGTCAGATATTTTTAGTCGTGATGGAAATTCTTTTGACTCATATATTGTTGACCCCACTATAATAATTTCTTCTTAAATCTCTAGTATTATAATTTGAATAATATTTCTAATTTCAAATCCATTTAACTTACTTCCCAATTAGTTTTCATATTTACCCCAAACAACTAAAATAATCTCTTTATGTACTCTAAGAATCTTTTTATCGATGCAATAGCTTTACATGAAAAAAAATTACAAGGGAGTATATATATAATATATATATTATATATATATATATATATATATATATATATATAATATGGAAAAATCCAACATAATTTTTATTTCAGTTTTTAAAAAGTAAGATACAATTTCCAATCCTCAATAAATCATATAAAATTTCAATTACTTAATAATATGGTAATATTTATATTACTTTAAAAACATGAATTAAGAAGAATATGTCATTGAATCTCAAGCTTAGTAAAATAAATACAATTTAATATTCGAATAACATCCACATCCCTGTGAAGGACGAATACCAGAGTATGGTGTCCATAAGTGATTGGTCATAATTACCAAATCGGTATTATTTGAACTAAAGATTCTTATTATTACAATTGCATGTTGCATGAAACAAAATCAAAGTATATTATTTGAACTAAAGATTCTTATTATTACAATTGCATGTTGCATGAAACAAAATCAAAGTATATCTTGCCAACCTACATAAATACTCAGAAGTATTCTTTTCATCATGAGTCCAAATAAACAAAACAAAGTTTTCTTTCACATTGTCAAAACAAACTTACTTTGTGTGGAAGCTCAGGTACTAGGATTTGGTGTCATGTAGAGTGCAACATTAAAATAATAATAAATTATTTAAAACCCATTCCAAAATCAATTATTGGTAAAATAACCAAAGATCGCAGTGTATAAAACATTTAATATTAAACGTTATAAAATATTACAAATCTTATCTTCTTTAAAAAATTATCACAGCTAATATTTTTGACAAAAATAAAAACTTTAAACTACATAATAGAAATGGATAATCATAAAGTCTCATTTGCCAAGAATTCATATAAAGATTAACAAGTTTATAAAAGATTACCAACATTATAAAATATTACCAAAGTTATAAAAAATTACCAACATTATAAAATATTACCAAGGTTAACTTCTTTTAGAAACCAATACTTCTGGCAATAATGAAAACTTCAATCTATATATTGCTACAAATGGTTACTACACTAATTTATCTTGTAATGTTTTCTAGTAAAATTTAAAACTTCAATCTATATATTGCTACAAATGATTACTATACTAATTTATCTTGTAACGTTTTCTAGTAAAAGTTACAAAGATTACCGTACTAATTTACGTTTTCTAGTAAAAGTGACAAAGTTTACCGTAATAATTTATCTCACAAACTAGTAGGTATATCACACATTAACCAAGGTAAATGTAACACACCAATATATACACCCATAAGACTAAAAGCAATGTCCACCATTTCATTTAATGATACAACACTCTAAATTAGCACATTGACATTGGTAAAAAAAGAAGAAGTAATTAAGCAGAGATATATGTTTTTCTTTTCTACAAAATGAATAAGAGTTAAGAATACGCTTTTTTTTTTTTTTTGCAAACGTAATAAGCGTTATATTTCAACGAAAAAAGCAGAAACAATGTACATGGTGCCTTTAAAGCAATGTCTTCTAAACTCTGAAACAAGACTTGTGTGGAACACTATTATTAGATCAAAGATAAACATATAACATTTAAGGAAACCAACTACCCTAAGAAGGATGCTAGAGAAAAATACCAATATGAACATCATCTCTTCCATGGAAAGTTTTAGGGGCTAATATTCGCAAGTAGGCTAATTTTCCATTGTATTACCAAAAAATAGATTCTCCAATTTCCATTTTTCCTAAAAATGATTTGCCCAAATTTTATAGTATAAAATTCTTTTACCTTTAAAATTGCCAAAATTATATATATATATATATATATATAATTATATATAATTATATATAATTTGAATGTTTTTACAAAGATATCAACAAACATTTTATAATTTGAAATTTGGGGATTAGTAAGATTTGCCAAGGTTTTTAAACTTTAAGACAATTTTTCATCCTTAAAATTTTCCCTGATCTCTTCCAATTATAACTTACATGACATAGTTTGTTTTTTTCTTCTTCTACAATTCTTTTACTCAAAAAGGAAAACTACAAGCTTAAATTGTAATCCTTCTTCTTTCTTTCTCACCAAAAATTAACAAAATAGTGACTTGTCTTCGATATATGCTTTCATAAGAAAAAATGTACAATAAAGCAAAGAACTGCAAATTGAAAATAAGAACACTACACTTGTAATGGATAGAATACATAGGGACTACAATTAACAACAATACACTTGTAATGGATAGAAGACATAGGGACTACAATTGACACTAGTATGTTGTCGGCACACGACCCATTTAAATGGAAGAATTACTAATTGGAGCCACTATTTACCCATTAGTTAAAACAAAAACAATGATCGATCTTTTAAAATGACAAGAACTATTTAAGAGGTAAACTAGCTACATCTTCATACAAGAAAGGTTAATTAAAGCAAAATATAACAAACTGGAAATTTTACATGATACTAAGTTACCTGATACTCATTTGTATTTGTTCAACAGTTCCACTTGCCAACTCCAACAGACCAGTCAATTTTACCACCCAACCATATCCAATGGAATCATTTTTTCCTAGAACCCTTGAGCCTTATGAACTCACAAAGAGTACCAAATTCAGCAATAGTGAGAATCACTGGGCAAACTAAGGAAGCTATCTTATCTTCTTCTAACACCACTTAATTTCCATCAACCAGGAAAATTTATTGGGATTTTAAATTTAGGAATTTAGTAGTCATTTTGAGAGCATCTCCCTACTTTTCCTGGTATCCCCCTCCATGGGGAAAATTATTTCAATATTTATAAGCATTGAATGGAGTAACATCTCACCACCTTCATGCAAAAATTAACTTATTTTTAATTTATTATAATTCATATTATTCACCACCCTCTGTGAGGTGCCAACCTCTTATTTTTTTCTTAATTATATAATTACTTTAATTATCTAATATTCATCCCCCCATGTGTCATTTCTACAAAAATTTCTATTATTGACTTTTCAAAAATAGGTAATTAATATTTTAAAATAATTTTTAATTCAAATGGCCCTCGTGGGTAAGTTGGAATTAATTCAAGTGAAAGATTAACTTGGATTAATTCACCTAGTAGAAGTAATCCCTTAAGTGGTGTTTATTTTCAGTCAAAGAATAGGGATTCCACAGCCCTATTTTGCACCTCCCTTGACTTGTTAGGACTCTGCGCCCTTACCATGTACCTAGGACTCCGTGTCCTAGTAGAATCAAGACTCCACGCCTTGACCTATTGCAAATATCCAAGTATCCACCCCTTGATATTTCAAAAAAGTTAGGACTCCACGCCCTAATATTTTCCATAGATTCTCATCTATGATTCTTTGAAGCTCCATGTTTTTCCTCAAGGTATTGGTTGTGAGATCATATGCATCAGATGAGCTATTGGAAAGATCTTGTTTCCCCGGACTTGCATGCATCATAACCTTGTTTATTAAACACAAAAATTAAAATTCATATTGAATTAATTCAATCACATTTTAACCAACCGTATACATGACCTCCATGGTCATTTATTATATAAGCATAACTGTATACATGACCTCCACGGTCATTTATTATCTGAGCATCCTTCTCGACAAGTAATTAAGTTCCTGAATAATGAATCCATAAAGGTGGAGTGTATTTGAAAGAGTGTGGAATGACCTCTGAGTGAGTTTTTAACCCAACGTTTTGGACTACAAAGTGAGTCCATCATTAGGGGAACGCTTAATATTTTGAGAAGATTTAATGTAAAAGTGTTGATGATTTATATGTATTTGCGTGAATGATATTTTGGAAAAACCTAGTTAGCTAAATATTTAAATTAAATTAATTTAATCTATAATAATGTGCATAATCCTTATTAATTAAACTTTATAATTTAATATATTACTATAAATTAAATTAAATATATTAGTTTATGTGGGAATTTTTATTTTTTTATTTTTTATTTCTTTTATATGTAGTGAATTATTTTTGTTTTTATTTTTATTTATTTATTAATTTAATTTGATTTAATTTAATTTATAATAATATATTAAATTATAAAGTTTAATTAATAAGGATTATTCACATTATTATAGATTAAATTAATTTAATTTAAATATTTAGCCGACTAAGCTTTTCCAAAATATCATTCACATAAATACATATAAATCATCAACTCTTTTACATTAAATATTCTCAAAATATTAAGCATTCCCCTGATGATGGAATCACTTTGTAGTCTGAAAAGTTGGGCTAAAAAACTCACTCACAGGTCATTCCACACTCTTTCAATTAAGTTCCTTGCCATTCCTACTAAATACATGGTTAAGCATACATAATCATTCATAGATAATCAACAAGATTATGGTCAGTTAACTACTCCACATAGTAGCTTTTGTTCATGTGTCACAATCATAGACCATCATTCATGTCATGCACCCAAGTCAAAATAGGATGCCAAAAGAGAAACATTGATACTCTGCACTTAACCAAAATACACAACCATAGATATTATCATAAGCATGAAAAAACCATATGACCCAAACCATGTCTATAGTGTACAAGCATATACATAAGTCTAACATATATAATCTTTATACACTCTATAAAAACCATCGTCCAGGTATCACCAAAACTAACTAACCAAGAAGGGACACTACACTAGCCTCCTTTTGATTTTCCCTTTTGGTTTTGTTTTTCTTGTTATGTCTTATCTTTTATTTCATGTTTTGTTAAATAATACTTCGCATGAAATATGCTCCTTTTAGCTCAAAAGATAGTGTGGAAAATATAAAAGGGCTTTGTGACACTATAACATTTTGCTAACTCTTAGACCTTCTTCTCCATCTTGCTTATCCCTTTGGTCAATGATGTTCTGATGGAAAATATGATCCTTGCATGTGGAAAGCTCTATGTCAACCCATGATAACTGTGTTTATTATGGAAACCTCATGCTTATACTTGGTTATTTATGTTCCGGTGTTTTCCATTTTGATCTAATTGAGTAGAAAAGGACAAAGAGAAAATCTAAACAAGCAAATTAATATCATAGGTCTTATACATACTTCTATGAAGGGAAAAATTCTTATTCTCTCAATAAGTTGACATCCCTCTTCCACCCATGAAATAAATAAGTGCCAATGCACAATTCTATATAAAATAAATAAATAAAGGGTGAAAGAGAAAGGCTTCCTACACAGGGAGATGAAGTAAGCAACTTCATCGAGGTACTGTCTAGGATCACTAGCAACGAAACAATGTTTGTGTTCCTGAAGTTATTCCATCAGGGTATTGTCTAAGCCTTCTGGTAGTGGAGCAACACCAGGTATGAAAAACTATACTATGAATATCTAAAAATCTTGTGCTACATGATCCTTTCCTTACCTTAAAACATTATGATATTTTTGGTGTTGTGTTTATGTTCAACTAATAAGGAATGAAAGGGACTATGTTTATGCATGGGGTAAGTGGGGAAGTAATGGTAATCCAAATGATGAATCAATACTTCCTGAAGAACTAGACCCTACACAAAGAGTTTACCAAGGTAGAGAAGCTAGAGTTCTACCAGTGTGTCACCAAGTGTTGTCTCTATGACAAACACCCTCCAAAACTTTGCCTACACTTGAATTTTGGAGCCTACTGAGGATCTTAAGATTAGTCATTCTATAGTCACTTCTTGGTTGGTTGATGCCTTATTAAATCTTTGAGCTCCCTCTTGGATTATAAGTGTCGAAGTCACCTTCTCGCACATGCTCAGTCTGCATAGCATAGTCCATCATGATTATTCCTATATATGATCAACCCATGTTGATAGTAAGTGAACACTTTCATTTCTCTTACTTTTGGCTATGATTGTACTTTTGTTTCAGTGAGTTTCCCAAATTTTCATTTTTGCACGTCTTCATTGTCTCAAGTGTCGATTTCATGTTTTCGACTATCTCCTTTGCTTTATTTCATATTATTTAGTGTCTTTTTCATGTTATCTTGGCTCCAGCTTGTGTTTCTTTCACTATCGTTCACATATCACAAGTGTCGTGCATACTTTTATCTTTATATAAAAAATGTTGTCTTTTACAATGGGAAGTGTCGCTTATCATGTAAAGTGCAGTTTTGGTGGTTTCAAGGGGTAACCTTTGTGTAAATGAGTTGTTATTACCATGTAAACATGTATCACACTCATTTCCAAAGTTTCAAGCATTGTTGCACAAGTGTCGTCACGGTCATTTCAAAGTGTATCTTTGGTGTCGCACTTGGTGTAGGTCATCACAAAGTTGATACATTAAGGAAAGGATGTTGTTCATGTGTTGTAAGTGTTCCATGTTGTTTCACCAAGTGATATAAGTTTGTGTTCATGTTCAGAGTCATGATTTTACTTATCTTCCTCTCACTGATCCAACACTTAGTCAAATTAGGGAAAACTCTCTGACCAGACTGCTCAACGTCCTTTAGCTAGCCTAAACTGTGCATCATGTAGTCTCATCCCTCAAGTAGTAGCCTTGTCTCTTGGCACTATGCAATGCAAAGTTTCTGACTACCATAATTGTGCATTGTGTAATCTCAATGCTCATTCCCATCCCTTGAGCTCCATAACTATTCAATCCTTGCCTCCAACCAGTATTCTTTGTGCAATGCAAAATCTCAATCATTAAGCCTCGGCCTTGAGCTCTTGAACTATGAAATTGTACAATCACTTGGCCTTTGTCCATATTGAACTGCATATTAGGAAATTTTAAGCCTCAAGCCTCAATCTTGAGACCTTGAACCCATCAACTGCATAAACGCGAAGCATGTTCTCATGTTTGAACTGTGCATTAGGCAACTTCAAGCCTCAAGCTTGAACTCCTGAGTCCTTCAAATGAGCAGTCACTTAGCCTAGGCCTTGATAATGCCACACTACATAGTCTCAAGCCTCAAGCCTCCATATTGAGCTATTGAGTCCCTCAACTATGCAGTCCCTCTACCCAAGCCTCCATAACTATGCATTGTGCAGTCGCAAGCCTTAATCCTAGACCTTGACCTCTAGAAATGCACAATCCCTAAGCCATTCACTCGACCAGTCACCAGTTCTAGCCCCAACAAGTGATTTCATGAAGCATATTAGACTAGGGATTTATTAGACTAATGTCATCATGTCATGGGTGGATTACAGTCACAAGTATTCTATTATTTCATGAAAGCATGATGATGAAGGAGATGGAGAAGGATGCCATGCTAGAAGACACCTAAGGAGTTGAGGAGATAATATGATCATCAGGAAAGAAGATGAATGAACACTGGATTACAACAAAAAACCAAATATCAAGACCACATGAAGACTCCATCTAATTCACAACCCTTTGGAGGGAAAATATGAAGAATAAAGCATATCTATCATGAAGGAAAAGTATTGGATGCATATTTTAATGGAGACAAAGTAATAAGAAAAACTTGGCACTGCCACATCATCATGTATTCCATGTCATTGGTTTCATGTCATGTCCTGTCACGAGTCATTGTTTTCAACATCATTTGTGCATTATGTAAATTCAATATCAAAGAAATATAATGTAAAGGGGAATTCCAAGAGTCGTCCCTGTAATACAAAAATCCACGTAAGAAGTTGAAAGGTCATTGACAAGATAATCAATCATGAGGGTAGTCTAAGAGTCACAAGGGAGGTGAATGGTCACCCCATTTGTAATATATACACCCACATTGTGTATGTAAAGGAATTTTGACCTTGCCTCCTCCTACAGGGCATTGGAGAGGAAGATAATTGTTTTGGAGGAGAATTTGACTACTCTAATGCTCCACTATTGGGGCTAGTGGTGTTCAGTGTCTTGATGTATCTTGGAACTTTTACTTAATTCAGAAGCTCATTGATCCAGCACGCTTTCATGCATATGTCGTGAATATTGTAAGACTATTCTTTGAATGTTTAGTAGAAGGACCTTAATAATTTTCGTAGATGAACATTTCACAAGGCATACTCACTTGTTGATCTAAAGATACTTGTATATTACTCTCTTGCGTTCAAATTTGTATCCAATGAAAATATATAAGAATATATGGCAACCGGATCGATACTCTAGATGGGCTCCTATTCCAAACGGTGTGAGGTTTAATTGAGACTTCACTTCAGGGATACCCCCTTGGTTGAAAAAATTTGAATATTTTCAGCAAGTTCCTTATGGTCTTGGGTTTGGATAGGATCTATGGAGCCCTTGAATAACTTGGTTTCCCTAGAGGCTATGGGTTAATATGGGAGATCTCTAGAGACCTATAATAACTTCAGTTTTTGGAGGCTATGGGTTGAGATCGAAATCCCTGTAGCCCTAGAAATATTGGGAAGAGACCAATATGGTTGATTTTAGTGATTTCTAGACTGTATAGGTGAGATCACTATGGTTGAATGTTGAGGTGGTTTGGCCTTTGGAAGCCCTAGTTGGCTTTATTTTCATTTAACCCTCATGATCCCACATTCATAATTGAAGTATAGCACTGGGTTGAGTGGTTGAAAGAGATATTTTTTTCAACCCAATCTATGGTCGAGTGGTACATTGAAGTCCCTAACTTGGTTGTAATTTTATTATGTTAGTATGAGATATTTTTCTATTGTGATCTACGAGCACTTGTACTAGTTATTATGGTGATATTATTGTTGATTTTTCATGGTTATATTCTAGTCATATGTTGATTATATGCATGGTTCAATTATGTGCTCTAGTTATGGATCTTGTTCATGATTTGAAAATCTATTGGATGGTTGATGAATGCATGGACTAACAAATGTTATTGCAACTGTTGAGAGAGGACATAGAGCCTTCTTGGTGATTCTCAAAGGATGTTCAAAATTTTATCATCAGATATGCATTCATGACCTATAGCTTATATGTTTTTCATATGTTTGATGAAATGTATATCTTGAATTAGGCATGTATTGGTTAATATTTTCTCAAGTTTTGATTGTTTAGCATTATTATCATCATTGTTAAGATTCTAGAAAGTTACAGGCAGTTCTTGGTAGTGGTTTGGAGGATAGCCTGAAAAAGTGGCATAAATCTCACGATCACAAGCATAGATCAGTGGATGTTGGGCCATATCCACATGCAGTAAGGCTTATGGGTGTGTCTGGAGCCTCATGACTGCATTCATAGTGTGTTATGGGTGTAGTTAGGGAGTAAACCTAATGAAAGAAAAGTTATTTCTTATGGATTTATCACCTGGGGTGGTTGGTAGGCTCCTGAGTGATCTTTAGTTTCTTAGGGATGTTTTTTACTTTTGGTTTGTAGGCCCCACTTCCATAACTAGAACTTGGAGGTCGCATCATATCATACTGACACTCAACTCATGTTTACCCTAGAGAGCTTGTCAAAGTGGGTAAATGTGGGAGGAGACGTTACAATATGTCCTAGTGGGTCCCCCAGTGCATCTACACACTAATCATTTGTTAGCTGGGCTAAGTTGTCTCTGACACCTATTCTGTTAGACTGATGCCTTGTCAGCCTGATGCCCATTCATCCCGTAACTCTTTGTTGTGTACAACTCAAGGCTTCCAGGATCAAGCCATTGGGATGACATCATGATTACATCATCTGTTCCACATGGTTCGATCTTAGTGCTGACATGTGTCACTCATATTTGGCCCACTAGGGTACCTGAACAGCCCAAAGACACCCACGATGTGTCCTTTGTACCAATGCCACATTGACCTCATCATCGATCAATCATATGTTGCAACGTGTTATGTCAGAGAGGAGAGAGAAAAGGTCCTAAGCCTTGTGTTTTTTTACCATTTTCTTTTATAAAATTTTATAAAGGTCCTGGCCTTTTACTACTATGTTGTTGCCACATTTCCTGAATGTGATCCATCTAAGGCCTACTCTTTTGCACTCACCTTATTACATTCAAGCTAGACTTTGTGGACTTAACTGTCAAGTGGGGGCCTCCTACCTCAATCTTGCGCTAATAAACATGGATACCACTATTTTCAAGGCCATGTGTGCCTTGGCTCACATCATCTTGACTGCTCCCTTATGCACTGCTTCAATTTATTCCAATAAAGACATTTTAGGGTATTCCCTATGGGGTTAGCTATATACATGCTACACCACTTAGCCAATCAAACCATGTTTTCCCGACTATCAGAAAAAAACCATCTAGTGGTTTATCTAAAACCCCCTTTTCCTGGTTTGTGGTATTGAAAGGGGGTGGTTCAAATCATCTTCATCATTTATATAATGATCGATGGTATGGAAAAACCACTTTGTACCAACCCCCTACGCATTAACGGGTGAGTAGCAAGGCCCTGCGTGATTTCTTCAATGCACTGGTGCAGACATGTGGCGAGAGATCACCCACACACTTGCATGCCAATGAAATGGTCACCTCCACCAACTGTTCCTCCAACTTCACCATTAAGTTTTTCTAACTGCCAAATTATAACTACTCCAAAGCATACCCACTAGTTTAACTTTGCAAAATTTGACTTGTTGGGTTACCTGGCTTTGACTGGCCATATCTTCTGATCTAGGAGGCCATTTTATGACTTCCACATACCAATGGAAATATATTTCAAATATGTATCCATTTTCTTGGGTTTCAAATATATTTGAGTTGGTTTTATATCCATGAATTGACTTCAAAGTCTCTATACCATTTCACCTATGTTGATCTTCATTCTTCTTGTTTTTTTATCATGATCACCTATATCATCCTTTGCCATCTTTTTCCATCTTTTTCAATCAATGAAAACACAATTCTAACATTCTCCCCCTTTGGCATTGATGGCAACACCTTGATCAAACAAAATATCATCATGAATACAAAGTGGGCTATAAAACAAATGTGCTTTATCAATTTCTTCTTTGGATGATTCTCCCCCTATGGTGCACTTATCTTCTATCATTCTTATTCTTATGAGGTACTTTTGTCTTTTGCTTGAGCAACATTAATTCTCCCCCTTTGACATCAATGGAAAATACACTAATGGACTCTACCTACAACCTTGCTTTCTCTAGTCAAAAACCTTCCCTTGCCTTGTTGATCCATGGAACTAACAACTTAATTCTAATATTTTGAAGGCATACCAACTGCCTTTATTCGTCTAGAAGGAAGATCTAGTGGAGGAAGTCAAGAGTAAAAACTCCCAATATTTGTCTCAAATACTCAAACTGATCTCGTGGAAGCATTTTGGTGAAAATATAAGCTAGCAACTCTTTTGTAGGAACATAATCCAACTTCACAATTTGATTGGAAACTTTCTCTCTCAAGGAATGGTACTTTATTGGAATATGCTTTGTCTTTGAGTGAAAAATAGGATTCTTTGACATGTTTATGGAACTTGTGCTTTCACAAATGAGAGGAATAGACTAATCATAAGACACTTGTACATCTTGCAAAGTACACTTCATCCACAATAGTTGAGTGCAACAAGAAGCTATTACAATATATTCTTCTTTAGTTGTAGATAAAGAGATTGAAGTTGACTTCTTTCTCAACCATGACACTAGACATTATACAAGAAATAAAGAACCACCACTAGTGCTCTTTTGATAATATACCTCACTTGCCAAATCAACATAAGTATAAATTGTTAGTAAAAAATATTTGCCTCTTGGGTACCACAGTCCATAGTCCATCGAAGCTTTGAAATATCTGAGAATCCTCTTGGCTGCTAGGATATGGCTCTATCCAGGGGCTTCATAAAATATTCCAACAATACCAATTTCCTTCATAATGCTTGGTCTTAAAGATTTTAAATATAATAGCCTGCCAATAATGGATTTGTATAAAATCTGGTCCACTTTTGGTGATTCATCATTCTTTCTAAGCTTGCAACTTGTAACATTTTTGTGCTCACAAAAGAACAGTCCTCCATGCCAAAATTCTTCAATACTTCATTGATATATTTTCTTTGTGAGATAAAAATCCATTTTGGAATTTGTTGAATCTATAGTCCAAGGAAATAAGAAATTTGTCCAAGCATGGACATCGCAAACTCGGCCATCATATCAACTACAAATTGACATGTTAGTGAATTTGAATCATTGGAAAAAATAATATCATCAACATAAACAACCACAATGAGCTTTCCATCATTAGATTTAACATATAATTTTTTATCAACCATGCCTCTTTTGAATCCACACTTGAGCAGGTAGTCGTCCAACTTGGAATACCAAGGGTGAGTAGCTTTCTTGAGACATTACAAGGGCTTTTTAAGCTTGCAAACATAATACAGTTTATCTGTCAGCTGAAAACCATCTGGAAATTCTATGTATACTTCTTCTTGCAACTCTCCATTTATAAAGGAATATTCGACATCCATTCTATATATCTTGAACTTCTCAAAACAAGCAAATGCCAAAAACGTTATAATAGACTCTAATCAAGAAAAAAGACAAAAGGTTTCATTAAAATCTAGACCTTCAATTTGAGCATAAACTTTGCATACCAATATTGTCTTCTTTCTGATCACTTCACCACGATCATTCAACTTATTTGTGAACACCCACTTAGTTCCATTTAAATTCTTGTTTGTTGGTCTAGGAACATGTTCCCTTGTCTAAGTTTTCTCAATTTGGTCCAACTCTTCATGCATAACTTTTAACCAAATTTCATCTTGAATAGTTTGTGCAACATCCTTTGGTTCCTCCATGGACAACAGGGCTACATGTGCTTATGTAGGGAGACCAAACAAATTCCTTCTTGTTTGCACACTTATTTTTAAATCACCAAAAAGTTGATCAATTGGGTTGTATTTTTTCACATACCTTGGAGGAAATTTGGCTTGAGGAATGGAGGGATATTCATTGTCTTCTTTTGAAATTGGCTCATGGTCCTCCTCATCATTGTTGACTAGTTCATTAGAGCTGATATTTACTTGTTTTTTACTTCAGGTTGAACATATGCATCCACTTTGACATCAATACAATCAATAATCCTCTTTTTGTTCTTATTATTAAATGTATAGCCTTTACTACTTTGAGAATATCCAAGAAAAATACCTTCATCAGCCCTTGCATCAAACGTCCCAATATTTTCATCAACCCTCTCGATGTAAGACTTGATACCAAAATCTCTAAAATTCTTGATTGTTGTAGGTCTACCATACCATAGCTCATAGGGACTTTGTCACTATTTGGTTTGAAATGAGATTTGTTGAGTATCACCACTATTGTGTGAATGGCTTCGGCCCAAAATCTCTGTTGAACACATCCATCATAGCTCTAGCTAACTTTTGTACATATTTGTTTTCCCTCTCTGCTACACCATTCTATTGTGGAGACTCAATTATGGTGAAATACCTTTAAATGCGATGATTTTTTCAAAAATCATCAAACTCTTTTGAAGTAAACTCACATCCATTATCAAATATTATGCTCTTGATTTTACAATAAGATTCATTTTCAACCATAGCTTCGAAGTCTTTAAACTTCTCAAAAGCTTAGGATTTTTCTCTGAGAAAAGAAACCCATATCATCCTACTGAAATCATCAATTATAAGCATGAAATACAATTTACCTATGGGTGAATATATTCTTTATGGTCCACACAAGTCCATGTTTATTAGATGATGTGGCTTTGATCATGAGCTCACCTTTGACTTGAATGGTACTCGGGTTTGCTTACCCAATTGAAAATACTTGAAAATTGTATTATCTGGTTTTGACAGATTGGGTAAATCCTTGACAACATTCTTATTTCTCAATTTGACCAACTAATCAAAATTTAGATATCCAAGTATCCTATGCTACAAACAACTCTCATCCATATTTTTTAAGAAACACATTTTTTTTCTCTTTTAGAACATAAACATTACGATATGTTCTCACAGCTTCAACCACTATTTCACCTATACCTGTAGACTTGATTTGACAATTTTTAGCCGTAAAAATCACGTTATAACCTTGATCACACATCTAAGACACACTTAGTGGATTATGCTTCATCTCATCAACATATAATACATGCTTTAATTTACCTCTTCCATTTGATAGATTGAACCAACAATCTTACTAGGTGCATTGTTACCAAACGTTAAATTACCCTTTTCAGCGAGTTTTTGTGTCAAGAACTTTCTTTTGTCTCCTTACATGTGCCTAGAACAACCACTATCTACATACGAGTGACTACCTTCATTTTGAGCATAAAAAACAATATCATATTGCTTTGTATCCTCCTTTTCTTTCCAAACCTTGAGCTCTTGTCTAATTTTCTCAATAACTGATTCATGCCTCTTATCCTTAAGTCTACAATCAACTTCTCTTTGCCCAAAATTTTGACATTTAAAACATTAAATTAGATTGTTCAAAGATGTAAGATAATTATTGTACTTGGATCTACTATTCCTCTGTTTGAATAATTTATTTTGCTATTGATTTCTTCTTCTTGCTCTCAGCTGCCTATAGCATAAATTCACTCTGCAATTTACTGCTTTATGTCCATAATTAGTGAAAGTTAAGTAATAACATGGAAAAATATCAACATGCTCAAAAAAATGCCTTCTATTAATTGACTGGGATGACTTTTGTGTATTTAAGTTTTCCTTTCCAGCATTGTTTTCATTTTTCTTAGGGAAACTCCTCTTCTTAGATTGTTATTGCTAATAACTTTTTGATTGGTTATTAGGTTGTGTGTTGCCTTTTTTTTCTTGTGTAGTCCCTTCTTTTTTTGTAGGTACAAAGATGATTTACTTTTTACCTTTTAATTTTTCTAATGCGCTAGATTCAACCTCAAATCCAAGACTAGTTCATTCTTTGGAGACTCTTTTTGCATTCAAAATATCATTTAGCTCACCAATCCCCTTTCCAAACTTGTAATTAAAGCTCAACTAGGCTTTTTCCTTTCTAATTATTTTCTCAGCAAAACAATTTCACCCTCTAGCCTTTCACAAGCTTGATTCTTCTCACTTGATTCTTGATTCTTCTTACCTTCTTCAACTTTTAGGAGAAATGGTTTAAAAACTTCAAACTTTTCTTTGATTAGTAACTCCTTATGGGATTATTTTTCTTTCTCAACCTTTAAATTTCTTCAAGTGTGTTTACCAACTCTCCTTCTATATCCACTTCAACATTTTATTTATCAAAATTAATGGCTTCAACTTGCAGATTGTCTATAGCTATAAGCATGGATTCTTTTGGACTTGCATCATCTATTTCATCATCTTTGACCTCATCTGAGGATTGGATAACTTCACTTTCACAGGATTTGTCTCCTTGGATGTAGAGATTCCTCCTCTTAGCCTTCTTCGTATCTTTTTGGATTTTCCTAAATTTTTCTCTAGGATCATAGTCTTTCTTTTTTATTTTCAATACTTTGGAAGCATAGTGACAAACTTTTCCACAATTAAAACACTTAAAATGTAATTTACCTTTATATTTTCTTGAGCCTCGCTTGAGCTTCCTCACAAACTTGGCTTCTTCTTCATCTGATTCACAACATGAATCATCATCCTCTTCCTTGGGCTTCTTATCTACTTTAAGGTTGGCTCTTCTTTTGCAGGCTTGCCATTGGAAATTATCATCTCATAAGCAGTAATTGTGCCTAGTAGTTGAACTAGAGTGAGAGTGTTTAGATTGGTCATCTCTTCAATGGATGAAACCTTGGGATTAAATCTCATAGGAATAGATCTCAACACCTTTTGAACTACTACAGATTCATCTAATTTCTCATCAAGACCTCTTATAGTGTTTACAATCTCATTAACACTTAAGAAGTACTTTGCAATATCTTCATCGTCATGCATCTTCAAAGACTTGAATTTCATTCTAAGACCTTGAAGTTTAACTTGCTTTACCTTAATATCATCTTCATATCAGCTACTCATATTGTCCCAAATAACTTTGATAAATGTGTAGTCCATTACTTTGACAAGTTCTAATTCAGGTAGGCTAGCAAGCAGGGCATTCATGGATTTAGCATTGCATGTGAACTCCATCATTTAATATTTAGTAATCATTGCGTGAGGCTTTTGATATTCTTCTTCCACAACATCCCATACATCAACTCCAAGTGATTAAATGTAAGTTTTCATCCTTACTTTCCAAAACATAGTTTGTTCCATTGAACATATGTTCCCTATTAGTAAATCCTCCTTCTTAGTTTACCATCATCTTCAATCTTTCTTCTAGTTGTTAAAATGATTTGAAGTAACTTAGCTCTTATACCAATTGTCAGAAACCAAGACAACACTGAGAGGGGGGGGGGGGGAAATAGTATTGTATGAATTTTAAAAACTTTCCTTCACATGTAATGATATTAGGACACCATGAAATAATTCAACAGTTAATTCATATGAGCATGACATGAACCAACATGAACAACACAAATATTATTTAACCTTTTCTCTAATTTATTCTCAAGGCAAGCCACAACTTACCATTACAAAATTCTTTGGCTACAACCAGTAGGAAGAAACTACTCCTTGATTTATCAGCTACAACTAAAAGGAGCTCCAACTCCTAAATATTTACTAGCACCTAATGGAAGAAGCTACAACCCCTGATCTGCAAGCTATAGCTTGTCTATCCTCAATGATCCATATTTCACCCATTTTCAAAATAGAACCATGAATTCCAAATACTTACATAAAAAATTAAATTTGTCTCTTCAAATACTCACCAAACTACCTTCAACAATCTATGATTACTGAGAAATTCACCATCCACAATAGTGTTAATCCATCTCAACTCACACACTACCATAATCACATGAACTTGCTCAACGAATTATGCTTATAAAGAATTTTGACTGATATTTTTAGCTTCTTTTCCTTTTAATTAACGTCACTTTAATTCTTGCATGGGTCTCTTATTTTTTCTTTATCTAGATTTTGTCAAATTATCTGAATGTATTGTCCAAGTTTTCATTCACTTATCTTCTATCCCGAGCTCAATCTTGAAGTTTTTCTGTCAATTCTACTTATTATGGCACTTTAATGGTTTTAGCTCGAACTTTATCTATAGTTCTAACTCTAGGTGACAGTTAAATATGGAAAAAATACCAAATAAGTCACTTAATCTGTCCATGTTACTAATATTATACTAACTCATTCATCCAAATATGGTGTATAATGCCAAATTTATGCTACTGACTCATTCCATGCAAAAATACTGCTAAATATAGCTCTAATGGCCTTTTGCACCTTAAGCCCCTGGCACTTTGAATATTTTTCCCTTAGGCCCATATGACTAAAGGATATGTATTTGTCCTTAAAATACTCAGCGCCATTGCACCTTAAGCCCCGAAGGATTATTTTCCTTCGTGTCCTCGGCCTTTTCGTCTCACCAAAACCAAGTCCTAACGCTAAAGATTGGCCCCTGACTCATTTATCCTGGTGATATTACTTGTGTGACTTTATTTTCATCTAAGATGAGCTTTGTGGGATTACATGTCACATGGGCCCACCTTTTTGCCTTCTCCATTGGTTACCACTATCCAGTTGTACATGACAACATGTCCCAGTGCCTTTCATACTTTTGTTCTCCTCTGTGCACTTTTAAAACCTTCTTGGGTCAAAGGATCATGATGATATATCTTGATGGGTCCTCCCTTTCACCTGGGCACCAATAATTTGTTAGCTAGGCTAAGTTGTCTCTAACACCTACTATGTTAGCTTGACACCCAGTCATCGCATAACTCTTCGTTGTGCACCACTCAAGCCTTCAAGAACTAATCCATCAGGATGATGTCATGCTTATGTCATATCCACCACATGGTTCCATTTGATTGGTGGCATGTGGCCCACTAAGGTACCTAAAATGCCCAAAAACACTTGTCATGTGTCCTCTATACTGACATCATCACCAATCAATTAGATACTACCACGTGTTCTATAAGAGAGGAGAGAGAAAGGGTCTCGAGCCTTGTTTTTGTGACCATTTTCCATTATAAAATTTTATAAAGGTCCTAACCTTTTACTGCTATGTTATTTCCATGTTTCCCAGTTGTGCCCCATCCAGGGCCTTCTCTTCTGCACTCACCTTGTTACATCTAGGCTAGCCTTTGTGGGCTTAGTTTTCAAGTGGGGACCTCCCATTGTAATCTTGTGATAATAAACATGCCTACCACTGTTGTTAGAGCCATGTCTACCCTAGCTCACATCATCCTGACTGTTCCCTTTTGCATTACTTAAATTTCTTCTCGGAAATACCTTTCAGGGTATTCCCCATGGGGTTATATGTATACGACTACACCATTCGATAATCAAAATGCTTCTTTCTTATTGTTGTCAGAGCCATGTTTTCCCCACTGTCGAAAAAAATCATCTAGTTGTTAGCATGACCCCCCTTTTCCTAGTTTTCAGTAGTGAAGGGGGGGAGGGTGGAAAATTCATCTCCATTATTGATATAAATATCATTAGTATGGGAAAACCACTTTGCACCCCCCCCTCCATGCATTAATGGGCAAGAAACAAGAACCCCCATGATTTCTCTTATGCAGCGGTGGGGAAACGTGGTGAGAGATACACCCACACACTTGCACGCCATTTAAATGGTTACCCTCACCAACTTTTCCATCAACTTCATCATTAATTTTGTCCCACTACTGAACTAGACTTGATCAAAAGCACATCCATTAGTTTAACTCTCCAAACTTTGACTTTTTTCGTTACCTGACTTTGACTAGCCATATATTTTTATCCAGGGGCCATTTTCTGACTTCCACATACCACTATAAATCTCTTTCAAAGCTCTATCCGTCTACTTGGATTTAAATTGTGTTTAAGGTGATCTATTATCTAAGAATTGACTTCAAATTCTACACCATTTCACCTTTGCTGATCTTCATTCTTCTTATGTTTGTATCCTGATCACCTTTGTCATCCTTTTTCATCCTTTTCCTTCATTTTCCATCAATGAAAACAAAATTCTAACAATAAAAAAAAAAAATTCCCAATTCCTCCAGTAGCATTAGAGGAAGATAATCCAATTTTGTTTCCATTAACTAACATGGAGTTGGAAGAAGAAAAAGAAGAATAATTATATATTATTGCATTTGTAGCTAATTTAGACCAACAAACTATTACACCAACCAAAAGAATCCCAATCAAGAAAATAAAATCACTAACAATCAAGGAACCAAATCGAAAAATTCATGTAGATCAATCTCAATCTGGCATTGACTGGTAGGAAATCCTTTGGAGTGACCAACCAATTGATTTCTACAACTTGAAATTGAAATACATTTTTGATAAGCTAACATAGAAAGTCTTTCATAAGGAAGAAAAATAAGTAAAGTGCACTCATTGGAATTTAGTGAGGACAAGACAAAGCCTATAGTAAAGTGTTATAGAATCATATGTTGAAGAAATTACCTAGGTTAAACAAATCATGGCATAAACTTCAGAAATATATATAGGAGAAAATGACTGGTCGATCTAAACCTACAGGAAGAAACAAACCAGTGCAACTAGGTCAACCAACAAAATCAACAACAAAGAATCTAAGAAACAAAAAAGCATTGATGACCCCTCTTGAGATCAACCTAATGTAAGAGCTCCCAAACTATAGCTAGCATAGGTAATGCAAGTAATTTCCTTTAGAACATTTCTCCGTCATAGCATAAGTGGAAAAAAGGGAGTTCAAACATTTTCGGAAGAGACTTGGTTTGATAGAAAGACATAGATGAATCAACTTGTAGAGGAGGAAGCACACCATTCAAATGGAGGAAGTGAAGAGTAGTAGAGTGAATAAACGGATCAATTAGATGTAGATATGTAGGAACAACATGATTGTATCACTCCATATGAGAAATAACCACAATAGCTGGTCCAACTTGAAGAATCAACACATCCCTGACTAACCAAAATCAAGGATGATAAATTGACTTGTTATTTGACCAACTAGTTGATTGACCATATAATTGACTAGCTAACCACACAACCAATAACCAACAAAAAAATGTAAGGCTTAGAGAAATAATGTCAGGAAGAAGGTGCTAAGGAACAATAAAGTGTGCAAATTGATTACAAAATCAATTGATCAAGTATTGACTGCATAACTACAAAAATAAATTAGATAGGATACCCAGTAGGGACAACTTCTACTATTACACTAATAGAACCAATATTCCACCCAGATTAAGAGAAATAAAAGACGTCTCAAAATAATCTAAAGCTAGAAAAAAATCCTTGAAGGTCAAAGAAGAAAATGAAAAATAGGAATTAGGGAGGAAAAACACCACAATAAAAAACGTTTTAAACATTTATACCTATAGAGAAATTTGGTCCATTAATAAAGGTAATATTTGACCTAGTAGTTGTAATTAATACTCAAATCATTGAGTTAACTACAAAGTGGCTAAGGAATCATTATGAATATGGAGACGTGCAATGAAGGATGAAAATCAACTAACAACAAAGAACGATAAAGAAAAATATGTCTAAAAGGAATGTATCGATTTGGAAAAAGGAAAATTAGACATAGGTCCATCCAGTCTTCACATTGTCTGACTAAACTAAATAAAGAGACTATTATAACAGCTAGTCAATTTAATTGTCCAAATAAAGGATGAAAATGAATATATTTTTTCAATAGAAAGGAAAAATGAATAAATAAGGGAGGAGAATAGGAAACACAAGGGAGAACACATACAATTGGACGAGAAGAATAAAATGGTGCAAGAGGAAAATATGCAGTTAAGCACTGATCAAACCTCAACCATCCTATAATTGGAGTACCAAAAATGTCAAGACACGTGACAAAACTTAGAAATTTATGTGGACCAGGAAACCATACTTTATATAGTTATGAGTAATTGGCCAAAATTATTTTCTTTGACATATAATAAATTAAAGGTGTAGCAAGGCCTCTTAGAGGACTTGACAAATAGAAAGAATTTTACATGTGACTATTGGACAAAAAATTATCTATCAACACTAATAATGGCAACAAAATAAGTAAAAACATAATTAATGGATTGAGAGAGACAATGGTTTTCAGAAGGTAAGAAAGAAGAACTTGAAATAGGGAATGTTTTCAACCACCTCAACCAAATAATAAAGAGGTTGCAACATATAGAAGAAAAAATGAACCTTCATTTTCCTGCGATGGAAAATGCTTCAATAATAGACAATCTTGACTAGCTTACATAAATGAAGTTGTTGGAGGCCTAGGCATAGTACTCAATCGACGAATGGAAAAAAATGGCACAATATATGTAGAGAGTGATGCACCATATATATCAAACTTCTTTTTCCAGGATGAACAACCACCAAAACCTTGATTATTGTTATGTGACATATTTCTCCTCACAATTAAAGATTTTAGTTCTTTAGCTCTAACACATATGATTCAATCTCCATCTCTAAGGATTCACACACCAATATAAGCAAAATGGTGAAACTAGATAGAAAGGTATCATCAAGTAAGAGAAACAAAAACACTAGATAGAGAAGTGCCTTGCACACTTAGCTAAAAACAATCCTAAAGGAAATTGCCATCCAAGTGGTGCAGATATAAGAAACAGTAGAATAAGAAAAACCTCTTCAAAAACAACCATTGAAATCTATGGAAAAAGAATTATTGAGTAATGGACTAAGTGACTAAGCATACAATAAGAATCCACTTTTCTAATTATTAAATTTGATGTAATCATATCCCTTGTAACAATTTTTGGAACTTAGTCACAATATCCCTCTTGCTTAATATGAGTAATGATTTGAGGTGGGGGGGGGATGTTGTAAGGGATAGTTGACTATGTCGACTAGATGCAACAATCAACCAAGTCAGATACACAATTTTATTAACATTCTAGTTGAATAAGGTAAGTCAATTAACTACCTAGTCGAACAATGTAAGTCAGTTGACCATGTATTTAGGTAAGCTAATCAAGGAAATTAGACAGTTGTAACTTCCTAGAAACCAATCATTCAAGTATAAATATGTTACTATGTAACAGAGAAAAACGTTATTGTGTTTCTCATGTGATATAATAATGAAGTGCATATTGTTGGTTCTCCCATTACTGTATGTTATTTTCCATCTCTTACCTATGTGTGTGTGTGTATAATACTATATATATATTGTTACATATTACTCCACTATATGAAACTACTAGTAATTGTTCGCTACAAGTCCCTAAATTATGACAATGATTTTGTTGTGTTGTTTAAAATTTAGACTCATATACCATGAACCTTCCTTCTTTTGAAGCATCACCACTAATGTAGAGAATGCACTTTGGGTAGGCTGAATGATGAAAGTCTTAACATTTCTCTTAAGTGATATGTTTAATATCGCTCTTTTGTGAAAATGGATAATCACAAGGAATAATGTTAGGTTGTATACTTATTGGTTGCAATTGAATAACATGGTTGTGATATCAAGTGGGTAGAAGATCCTTAGGAATCTCTTAAAATACCTTGTAATTCTTGTTAATAAATTTCTTGAGATCTAGTGGATCAAACATTCTAGATGTTTGAACATCTAGTGTGCATAATTATACAATCACACCATGGTGTCCCTTTCTAAGTAATTTTGTCATGCTATTAGAAATTATCATTTTAGAGGGTTTCCCATGGATACCTCTAAGTTAAAATATCTTTCCTTCTAAGGAAAATATCATGAAAATTTCCTGAAAGTTAAGAGTCACTATCACCAATGATTGTTGTTGATCAGTAGTTCTCATTGATGTCGACCCAAGCAACACCAGGGGTTATGCCAATCTTGAATGGGAATTTTGACTTGAAGACTTACTCTATTTTGAGTCAAGGATATTCCAGATGGATTCTACTAATCTCTAATTTTTTTTTTTTTATATATGGCATGCCACATAATTCTTGACGATTTGACAGATATTTGTGTTTGAAGTTAGTAACCCCATTTATTGGGCTAAAACCCTATGGGGTTGTGGCATGGCACTCATAATTAGTTGTGATCATTGAATAGTCAATAATTAATAATCTTTTTTGCTCCTAAAATCCCTCCAATGTTCACTTGTTGAGGACCCTCTCAACTCAAGACATTCATATAGATAGGGACTCTCATATCCTCCTCTAGTAGGGATTTTGTGGCTTCAAACACGTCATTGTGGAATTTTCGCTATAGATTGTTTTATGCAAAGATTCAAAAGATTAAATTAAAACCCATTTGAGTGGAAATCTTGGTGAACCTCGTTACCAAATTTTAGATCTTGGTTCGGTATACTTTCAAAGATATGATTTGAGGACTTTAGGGTTTTTGCTAACTCCCACATTCCATGTCAAACAAGTGATGTTGGGAAAATCATCATAACTTTATCTCTGAGCATTGGATTCAAATTTCGTAAATAGTTACAGAAATAGGACAATCTTTAGTTTGTTGGGTATCGTTTTCAGGGTCGAAGGTCGCAACAATAAGATGTGCCACTTCATACAAGTTCGCTCTACTGAACTAATCTATAATCAGGTCATGGTGGGAGATTAGGCATAACCCTTGCTTGAAGAATCAAACCTTGATCAATGGGTTTTGAAAGAGGACTCAGAGGGATATCACAAGATGAAATTTCAGACCCTGTAGATCAGAGATTACATAGATATAACAGATTCAATATCGAGCTCCTAGAAGGCAAGAAAAAACATGCATTCAAGGATCACTATAGTAAGGACTACACATCAACAGTCAAGGGTAAGTCTCCTACAACAAGGTATTTATGATTAGTTTTTACATTTTAATTTTCAGTATCATATCTGACATATGTTTTTGCAGAACAACGTAAGTATATACTGGGTCTCGGTTATATCTCTATGTCTCTATATGTCACAGTTAGTTTTGATACCACATTTCATATGTCCTATTCTTTATACTACACATTTGATGATACACCAAGTCTACTAAATCTATATGATGTTGTATTTCATGTTACTTGTCTTGTCATAGTCGATAGAATGGTCCCTATTGTTGTACTTAGAACTTGGTCCATCACAATTCCAGGGTCTGTCATTAGTTTTTATTGTATATATCTTTAGGTCAGTTTTTGATATAGTCTTGCTTAGAGTCCAAGTCCATATCAAGAGTGTGAGTCTTTGTCTACTGTTGCAAAAAGTCAACAAAAAAGTGACAAGCACACTTCAGGTATGCATTGTATTTTTAATTTGTATTTATTCATTATTATGCACTTACATGTGTTTTGCAGGCAGACGTAATTTGAAGGGTATTTTTTTTTTGGGATTGGTTTTTCTAGGAAATTTTTGCATCCAGGTAGAAGAAGATTCAAGTACAACATCAAGTGATAATTCAAGAGCAAAGGTATGAAATCAAAGGAAGCATTTCAACATGACATCCTTGAAGACATGACAACCATCCAAATATCATGAAGTATTGTTAAGACCAAGAGTCATCATTGTAAAGTTGTAAAAAAGTCATTTATAACAGAGTCATGATTGTAAAAGAGTCATTTATAAAATAGTCATCATTGTAAATATTGTAAAAGATTCATTTGTGAAAGAATCATTTTGCCTAGAGTCGAAGAGGTAGTGTTTGGAGGTATAGGATTCATTGTTGGGATGATGTCGTGGTTAGGTTGTAGGTCATAGAGTGATTGGGTATTTGGTCAAGTACATGAAAATCATTGTACATCTTATTGTATCGTGGATGGTTGTCCCTGGTTTGGGAATCCACAGTCTTGTCTTATTTCAATCATTATAGGGTGAGTGGGAGGTGCTAGGTAGGTATATGAAGTCACCTACAAGTTGGAGCATGTGAACACTTCAGGGTGCTAGGGTGGTGCTAGGGAAAGTTGTGGCTCGCTAGGGTGTTGGGGCATCTATTTAGTTGATTACTAAAGAAACCAGGGCATTGGGGCATCCTTCGAGTGGGTGCTGGAGAAGAATGATTTTCTAGAATTCTAGAAAGTTGTTGCTTCCACTTCAGTTGGGGCTAAAGGTTAAATAATTTATTAGAAAAGCATTTGGTGGTTTTTGACCCAAAGGGGGTTTTCCACCTAAAATTATTGTGCTTACTATGTTCTTTTATTAATTGTTATTACTACATAAGCATTAATAATAATTGAAGAATAACTAGTTCTCTAAAAATATTCAAAAATACTAATTGCTAAGGAATAATGATTCACCCTTCCTCTCAGTATTTTCATCAATTGTAACCATTGGACCCTTAATATGACATCAACACAATTATTTAAATAGAAACCAAGAGACTATTTAATAACTACTCCCTAATAGTAAACTTAATACTATGACACTTCCTTAACAATTTATGATACCTCTTTCTTTACTTAATACTTTAATGCTAAAATTATAGAACAATTAATAAATTTTGCCACTTTGAAATTAATGAAATTATAGAATTACTACTAAAATCAACTAACACGGCGACCTTTTTTCTTTATTATTATTTATATATTTTTTTTGAATTATATATTTATTACAAGAATGTTTTCAAAGATATATTAACAATGCAAAATTTTACTTATCAAAATTATATTTTATTCTCTATAAATTAATATAAAGAGTTTATTTTTTATTATTTTTTAATAAAATAATTATAAATTCTTCTTATGTTTGAACTCTTAAATTGATGAATAAACTTAAGAAACTTAAAATTAAAATAAATTTCATCAAAATAACTAATCTAACTAATCTAGACATTTGTAAATACAAATAATATAAATCTTAGTTCTTTGATAACAAAGTAAAATGCTCATTAATAGAGGTGATAAGGAATTTTATTACAAGAACATGGACTTTTTTCTCCACGTCCATTTCAGAGTCTGTAACAATGAAACAAAGTTACTTTTTTTTCATTGTAATCATTGCTTCATTCCAATTATCATCTACCTTACCACTTCCCAATTGTATCACTCCTTCAATAGTCTATTACTTTTATAATATATTTATATATAATATCTCCATTTATGAATATTTTAATTATTTATGAATATTTTAATTTATTATCAAATATTTAAGTATCAAGTCTATATAGGTAAAAAAGGCAAAACAATTCGGCCTGGAGTATGCCGTAAAACTACTTCTGCTTGGCTAAGAGCTCGTCTTCCTCGGACGTAAGGAAACAGGTTAACGGCCCAAGACCCAGAGGCATCTAGCAGGAGTGAAAGCCTGCTCCCTTACGGACCACCAGCGGGTTATTTCAGGTGGCGTGGTTTTCCTTGATAACAGTGATGAGTCAAACCAACATTCGCGGATAGCAGCCAGAGATGGTTGTCCTCACTGTTGGGTTGACACCTGAGTTTGATAGGTTTTTCCACCTTTTGAAAAAAAAAAAAAAAAGGCAAAACAATGGGAAGGTAAGTTTAGAAAAGAAAGCGTTGTAGACGAAAGAAACAACTAACACACAACATTGTCTTCTAATAAAGATGAAAAGTATGAAATTTGTTACATCTTTGATTATATTTTTCTTTATATTTTTCTTTGAATTTTGGTTTATGTTAAGTGATATGTTGTATCTTAATTATTATTATTATTAGTTTTTAATTATATTTAAGAAAATTATTTATAATATAGATAGATTAATATGTATTTAAATATATTATTTTATTATTGAAGGTTGTGATGTATTTAGTTGCAAATTATATAATGGTTTTTTATGAAAAAGAAGGAAAAGTGAGTCTTTAAGATAAAAGTAATAGTATTATCATAGTAGAGAAGCACCAATATTTTGAAAGAATCATTAATAATCTTGTGAAATAGTTCACAAAGAAATAGTGATTATGAGAACCAAAGACATAGTTCAAAGATGCATAGTAAAGCCAACGAAATAGTTCATTTTCATTAGTATGTAGACATATAAACATACATCGCAAACACCGAAAGAATAATCTTATAATCATTCACAACATATGCATGAAAGTGTGTCGACTCCAACAGGTTCGAATTATAAAGTGAAAGTCCTAAGATACATCATTACAATGTTACAACATTAGTTCCAATAGTGGAATGTTACCCACTTGCTTCTCAAAAGACTAATCTTCTCTCCTATGCCTAGCTTGAGAAGTCAAGGTGAAAATTCCTTTTCTTGAGCGATGAGGGTGTATATATAATAAATGAGGCGAATCTCCACCTCCCTTGTCACTCTTGAGCTTCCATGTGACTTTTAAAATTCCTATGAGACCTTTGGGCTTCTACATGAATATTCTCATTCTATGTGACCCTTGGGCTTCCACACATTTTGCAGTTTATCATTTTTTTTGGAAATTACATAATTACATTCCACAAATGATGTGGAAAAATACAATGGAATATAAGGCTCTTATGGTGACAATTGGAAAATCTATGACTTGGCAATGGTGACATGGAACATCATTGTGATGTTTCAAGGTTAGGCTTATCTTCTTGTTGTTATCTTCACATTTTCATGATAGGCTTTGCATGTACTTCATATTCATCCTCCAAAAAGTTGGAATGATATGGAGTCCTCAATGTGATCTTGATCATCATTCTTCTATTGCAATCCAATTTCCCTCCACCTTTTTCTTAATCATCTCTCTATGTTTCCAACTTCACAAGTGTATTCTTGCATCTTCTCCTTGAAATCCTCCTTGAGAATAATCATGTCATATCAAGATAATAACACGTGCAAATGGAATTTACTCATGACAAGATGATATTAGTCCCAAAAATTCCTAGTTTATCATGTTTCTCATACAGCAAACTAGCTAAGTTGGGATAGTGTGTAGGATTGAGGAGGAGGCCCATGGATTGTGCAATGCATAGGAGAAAGAAACATGCAATGGTGTTTAGGCTCTGTGACTATGCAATACATAGTGGTTGAAGGACAGGGAAGCTTGACTGCATAGTTGAGGTTGTCGGGGAAGCAGGGAAGCATGCTTGCTCACTATGATTATGTAGTGCATAGTTCCAAAAGGAGAGCGTCCTTTCATTATGCAATTGAAGAAGTTAGAGACTAAGACAGGGTCTGACCACTAACAGAGAATATGCAGTGCGTAGTGGAGGCCTGACTGAGAAAAGATTTCATAGTGGGTAGATGGAATCGATGGTAACTGAGCATTGCGATTGTGCAATGTGCAGTTAGTGGAGGTAGTGACTACATAGTGTGCAGTTCTAGGAGGCAAGGGAGGATGACTATGGATTATGATTGTGTAATGAAAAATTCAAGGAGGAATAAGGATGGGTGCTTGGTCAGGCAAGTTCTAAAAGTGATAAAACTTTAAAACTTGGAAAGGATGTAGCACTTTAGCAAGTGGGTGCTTCAGAATTTGTGTAGGAGTAGTTTCAAGATAGTGAGTGACAAAAATTTTCCTTCCCTACTTATATTTATTCCCCTCAAAGGGCTCTGTGAAGTCTTGGTCTTACCTGCCTGCCTGCCTGAGTGAGCTAGCTCTGCAAGGTCCTGGCCCTTTATTTCTTCCCTTTGGTCGAGGGGAAGGAATAAATATAGGGATAAAATTACCTACGGGAAAGGGATCTTTGTTACAGGTCCTGGCTAGGCATAGCCCTTCACAGAGCTTGCCTCTTTTGACACAGGACCTTTTCTTTTGTTCCCCACTACCCCCCGACCAACCAAGCCTTGCCCTCAAATAGCCCTGGCTTGCACTTGAAAAGCTCACGGTGAAAATGAGGGGACAGGACTTTATACCTTCCCTGCCAGGCCAGGAGGGTGAAGGCCCTAACCCCGAAGGTGCTTGAAACTGGAGATGTCAATAGGATCAACGAGGCATAAGGATAATACCAAAGCATGTTTTAACATTATCACACACTCATAGAAAACCAAACACATAATAATTAAATGCTTAGTATCCAAAATCAATATGCATCCAATAAAATGATAACAAAATGACACTTACCTCTAAGTGCGACACTTAAGGTACACTTTGTAACACAAGCATTGAATACAATAAGAAAGTGTGTAATAACTTGAGAATGAGTCCAATGGATATCTCTATGATAGATAGAATCAATTAATGCAAGAGACAACACTAGAGTTTCCTTTAAAAGTGTGCTATGAATCCTTCTCACAAAGAGTGACACTTCCCTTTACAAAAGAGGACACTTGAAATTTCTACGAAAAGGGACATAGAAACTTAGGTAAAAAGCATGGGATAGCTAAAATAACTAGAAACAACAGTTCACATAATGAAAGGGAGGCTCCAAAGTTTAAATATAGGTAAAAATTTGGAGGTTGTTGTAGTAGCGACAACACTTAGCGATTCACTAGAAGAACCCTAACTTCTCTATTCAGTTCTAACTTTATGCACAGATTCTAGTCTTTTAGGAAGTATTGATTCATTGTGTAGGTTACCTCAGCTTCCCCATTTATCCCAGTTATAGAAATAGTCTCTCCCATTAGGCTAAACATTTTTTTACAAATATTACCATATCACAATTGTTTCAATCCAAGAGAAGGGTAATATGTGATCTCGAGTTTAAAATGATGAGATTTTTAGTTCCATCTCCATTGTTTCTCCACTGCTAGTAGGAATGTTTAGTACCCTGGTGGAGTCATTGCAAGAATACAAGAATTTCTTTGATACCAGTGAGCCTGTTTAGTACCCTAGCAAAGTTATTTGATTCACCTCTCTACATAGGAATCCTTTCTCTTCTTTCACCCATTATTTTATTTTCAATATTCCCGTTGGAATTTATCATCATTTATATCACCAAGGTAGAAGAGGGATCCCAACTTATTGAGAGAAAGAGAGGTTATTCCTTTAGAGACTATTATATACCTTTGTAATTAGTCTGCTCACCTTTCTTTCCCCCCTTTCCCTTCTCTACTTGATTGGATTGGCATGAAAAATGCCATTCAAATATAATACCAAGTCAAGAAATGAAGATCCTAAAATAGATATGGGCATCATGGTTCTCCTTATAGATTTACATTCGAATTGATCATACTTTCCATTAAAGCATCATTGAAAGACATCAGACCCAAGCGAAGAAGAGGGAATGAATATTACCCAAGTGTTGTTGGATGTCACAAATCCATTTAACAATTTCACGACATCAGTCAAAACCAGGTGAAACACTTTTACACAAGGTATTATTTACATAGACTAATTAAACAAAAGAAAGAAAGAAGGGACAAGACATGACATGAACCAAATAAAACAAACAAATTGGACAAGGAAAGCAATATGTACATAGGTAGAAACACATCCCTAGGTTGCTTTTGGAAATAATGCTTCACATATTGGCCACTAATAGGAAGAGAAACCATCTTCCCATCCAAGGATTGAAGACGGTAAGTATGATGGCCAAGCTTATTATGCACAACAAAGGGTTCGATACACGGGGATTGAAAAGTGGTGTGTTTACCTTCTCTTCATGGGGTTTATAGCATTTCAATACTAGGTATCCTACACTGAATTCCTTATTCCCCACAAATTTATTATCAAACCAATGCTTGATATGGTTTTAATGCATAAAAAAAGTTATTTCACTTTCCATATTTATTCCTCTAACTTAAGAAGAGTGTGTATCGTACTCTGAACAATAAGACATGGTTTATCTCAGGAGTATTGAGAGATTTGAAGAGTCGGGAGGTATATGTTTGGAGGAGGATAACTTCATTTCCATACATGAAGAAGTATGGGGAAGTCTTCAGTGGGGGTTTTGGTGTGAATGATCAACCCACAAAGCATTCACTAATGCATTATTCCAGTTCCTTTTCTCAAAGTAAACTATTTTCTTGATGATGTGAATTAACTCTTATTTGTAGACTCAACTAAATAGTTTCCCCGAGGGTAGTAATTAGATGAGTGCTTTAAGACAATACCATTATCTAATGAAATATCATAAAGTTTGAGTGATGAAAATTAAGTTGCATTATCAAAGAGAAGTGACTTGGGAATGCCAAACTTGGTGATGATATTTTGTTTGAGGAGGTGGATGACTTCTTTCACATTCACTTGTTTCAACGAAACTGCTTCACTCACCGAGTAAAATAATATGTAGTAGTTAACATATATCAATGTTTCTTTGATTAATGAGAAAAATTTCACCAATAACATCCATTCCCCATTGCTGAATAAGGTCTTAAATTTCAATGGGATACAATGAGGTGATTGACTTCTTATCTCAACCAACACATCTTTGACATAAAAAACACTTACGGGTGAAGACTTGTGCATCTTTGAATATTGTGGGCCAATAATAACCAACCTGGATGACTCTATGAGTAGTAGTATCTCCAGTGAAACTGTGTCCAACAACTAGCCCATCATGAAGGTCTTTTAATACCCTTTATGTGTCTTATGCTTCCAAGCATCTGAGCAAGACACCATTGTGGTTCTTCCAAAAAAGAACACCATGTACAAGTTTATAAGATAAGGCTTTAAGTTGGATAACCCTCTTTCTTTTTTTGATAAGTGTTAGGGCAATGTGTCATGCTCTAAATACTATCGTACATAAGTGTAACAAGATGTGGTTGTGTTTGTAGGGGTAGCTTGCACAATATTGTACATTTTTATTTCTTGTTCTCATCTAGAAGAATCCTCCTCTAGGGAATTAATTTCTTCTACTACAAGCTAACAAAGACCATGGCCTTTTATTGTATGAACTAGATTGAATTCTAGATCATATCCTTGAAGTCCTATCATCCAATTCTCGCTTCTCTTACCCAACTCTTATTGTACAAAGAGTGATTTAACTACTAGATGATGCACAAATATGATAACATGGCTTTTCAAGAGGTAAGGATTAAAGTTTTTCACCACTTTGTATAATTCATTGGATTGCTTATCAATAGCGAGATATTTCAATTCAGATCCATGTAAACTATCACTGATAAATGATATGGGAAACTCATTTCCTTGATTTTCCTTCTGAGTAAGAATGACTACAAGAGATGTCTTGGAAGAAAATATATACAACAAGAAATATTTGTTAAAATCTAGACCATATAATTTTGGGGCATTGGAAATCTCATGTTTAATCTAGGTTAAGGCATATTTCTCCCTTGGGTCCCATGTGTAGAATGCATCCTTCTTAATCATCTCCTGTAATGGATTAACAATATGTGCATAATCTGAGATGAACTTTCGAAGAAAGTTAATTTTCCACAAGAAGGATTGCATGGCTTTCTTATTCATGGGAAACGAAATCTTATCAATATCCTTGACCTTCTCTAAGGCTACTTTAATTGCATTCTTAGCTATGATGTGTCCCAAGAGGTTTCCCTTAGACACTTCAAATATGCTTTAAAGATATCCCATATCTCTAACACCGTTGAAATATTTTCCATAAATGTCGAATGTGATCTAACCTTTTATTAGAAAATATCATAACATCATCTAAGTACACAACCACACTTTGTCTAATCAAACCATGAAAAGCAATGTCCATATCCCACTATAAGATAACACTAGCATTTATGAGCCCAAAATAAATCCAATTAAATGTGAATGCACCCCATTTAGTCCTGAAAGTTGTTTTAAATGTGTCAAGTTCTTCTACTAGAACTTGGTTGTATTTAGAAAATTATTCTAATAGAAAGAACATATCTGACCCAAATACCGTATAAAATATTTTCTCCATAGGTGGCATGTGATAATTATCCCTATCTAAAGCTCATCTCAAGTCACATAAATCAACACATAAACATATCTCTCCATAATTCTTTCTGATAGGAACCAATTTAGAGACCCGGGTAGAATGAATAACTTTGAATATGATATGAGCATCCAATAGTTTCCTCAGTTCTTTTTGAATTAGGGGTTCAAGCTTAGGATGAAATTTCCTTAAATTCTGTTGAAATGGATTTACCCCTTCCTTAATGGGTATCACATGTTTGATAATTCATGTATCGTAGATCTTCAAATCATCATATGTCCGCATGAACACTATTGGAAAATGCAAAAACTTGGTAGCTATTAATTCTTATTTTCCTTAACCTTGACATTTTTTTTGTGAAATTTGTTAATCTTCTTTACTTATATATATTCATTAAACAAATATCAAGAACGAAACAACAACAATGATAGACACAGAAATTAGGCTCTCATCCAGGGAAAAACCCCTCCAAGGGGAAAACCAAGAAAAATCTTCTCTTCTTATAGAATATTCTTTAGATGAGATATAAAGACACAAACCCTAGACCAAGTCCTTTTCCAAGTAGAAATCATCACTCCAACAGCCCTTCCTTGGTTCTACACCTGCTAGCTTCAAACTGCAACTTCAACCTGTCAACAACAATATTGTGACTCATCCTGTAACTTCGACCTTGTAATTTCAACCTTGTAGCTACTATAGAAACCATAATTTAGCCTCCTCCTTAGACCCTCCTAGAGAAAGACAGCTCCTCCCAAAGTCAATGAGGTCAAGATAGAGTATTGTTTCTTCTAGCTACAAGATATTGCATGTCATCCTCCTACAACTTGGACCTGCAATTTCAACCCCTCTAGTAAGTTTAAGAAAACCTTAGATTTCGCATGTGTGAGAGAAATGGAGCCCAAAGTAAATATTTCACCTCCTCCATGGATTTCTCTTGCCTTTTAGACCTTCGCTCTTCCTTTTTCGCTTCTCCCAACTACATATCGAACTTCTTCTTGTGAGATTGAACATTTTGATGAGTGAGTTCAAAGTGAGGTCAAACTGCTCCTTTATATAGCCTTTCCAAGGGGTTGGATTCCCTCCTTTAGGCCAACTTGAAGCTGCCAAGGCCGACTTGTACTTTTGGAATTTTCCATGACTTTCTAGACTCAATTTTTTTTTTTTGCAATCACATTTTTCCTGAAAGGATCTTATAAACGTGATGTTGACTCCTTTGACTCATGATAATAAATCTTAATACATAACAAACCCTAGAAGCATGAAGAACATGCTTTACCTAGAATACCATCAATAAAGATCATGAAACAATGCTTTAATAATAATAAATTTTTCTTCTCTTCTCTTGTTTTTTACATAGGATATATATTGAAATGGGCATAACAACAATTATGAGAACTAAAACTAGTTACATTTCCAACGCTTCCTCTTAACTAGGTACGTATTCATAATTGTACCACTAGTACAACATCATTCTCAAACTAAAGAGTTCTCATAAGAAGAGTCAGATTGATAAGCCAAATATAAGCATCATTATCATGACCAACATTGTCTCTAAGGCTTAACTAGACAAGATTGTTTTCATTCAAGAGTGTAATGTTGGGAGGCTTTATGTGTGATACCCTACTACCTCTACAAAGTACATACCCCATCCAGATGTCTACAAGGTATGTCCTTTTAGGACTATTCTTATCTTGGATCTTCAATCTTGAGTCCTCAAAGAATATTGGTCCTCTTTGACCACTCTTCTCTTGGATACCTATCCCATCCTCAAAGAGTGTCAGTTCCTTCCCTTTCTTGGATATTTTGTCCTCAAGGAAGCCACAGATGCTTATCCAATCCCCCACCATTCTCTCTTCAAGGCCTTCAATTAGACTTACAACTATTATTCTTGGTCAAGTGCCTAACACTTGAATATTAGAATGCACATGTGATGTCCTAACATCACTCCCTCTCACCTAGAGAGGATATCTCTATTCCCTCTTGACCAGGGAATAGATCCTTGCCCCTATTCAAGGAGACTCCTTTACTCCCTCTTAAATCTAGAGGAGATTCCGAACTTCCTTTATATTGGGAAGTTAGCACCACAAACCTTATATCTTGTCTTTATAAGAGTATCAACTACTCATTCTTTACAATTGTTTGGTTCCCTCTTTCCTTAGCATCTCATTGTATCAATCCTGCTTCCTTTCAAGGTATCATGGAGCCATATGCATTCTTTGATGTTGTGATAGGATACTGGTCATTTTCTTCTCAACACTTTCACATTTGACATCATAGATGAAGGCATCACATGGAGCCTTTCCACACTTTAGGCTAATCATTTCTTCCTCATGAAAGTGATCTCCTTTGACCTTCAAGATATCTTCTTTCATTGCCACCTTTCAATCCCAATATGGATACATCTTAACTTCATAGTTGCTAGGCACTAGATATTGATATTCGCTCAACATTCTTGTTACACTAAAATTTGTCACCATGACTATCTACAGTTAGTATGACTCCATCAACAGTCATACTATCCTCCTTGGCAAGCCTCATACCTCTCCTCTCCATGTCAAACTTAAAAAAAGAGAGAAATTCATTAAAAACATGTTTATCTCTGGGTACGCAGTTTCTCTCTACCTTACCTGCATGTACGCATCCCAAGTTCATAATACCTGCATCCTTGTACGCTCTGTATGTAAAGGGGTGGGTGCGTACTCCTGTAAAGGTCAAAAGGCGCGAGTTTCATCTTAAAAAAGTTACTTATGGTCATCTCTAGAGCATTCTAGAAGCTTGTTTGACGTGTATTGAGTGCCTCCAGATGGTTCATGTATCCCTATGAAAGAGGAACTTATCCCATCAAGAGAGGAGCTGCCCCATCCAAAAGAGGGGCTTATCCCATTGATGTTGGACCTGATTAAATTCCTCTAGAATAGTATAAATACAGGCATTGGGCCAGAGGAGGGGAGGTTGAAATCTGAACATTCCAAAGGGTAGATGCTGCTGGAATTAGGACTTCCTTGTAGAAGCTTGTGAGGAGAGATTCCCATCCTTT